>VXBX01002499.1:799621-869987 GCA_013400415.1 Scytalopus superciliaris | reverse complement strand
CGCCGCTCCCGGGGCCGCCCGCGGGGGGGGCAGCGACACCTGGCGGCCGGGGGCGAGCGGGAGGGGGAGCCGGTGCCCGAAGCCCGCCCGCCGCCACCGCCCCGCAGCGGGGGCAGCCCGGCCCTGCGGGACGCGGCTCCACCGGCATCCGCAGCGGGGGTGCTGCCTGCTGCCAGGACTGCTGCCTGCCTTGCCTGCCTGCCTGCCGGCCGTGTGCCGCCGCGGGGAAGGCGCTCTCGCCTCCGGCCGGGGTGGCGGGGGCACAGCCGGGATGCCCAGCAGGGAGGAGGGAGGCGTTTGGCGGAGGGAATGGGCAACTCTGCCTTCTGGGATCTTAGAGAAGCTCCCAATCGCCCTTGGCCCCCTCCCTGGGGCTGCTCCACCTGCCCGCCCCGCCTCACCTGCCCCAGGCGCGGAGCGCATCCCACCGGGACTGGCACGGAGCCGCCTTCCCTGCAACTAACAGTGGCTGGCTGGTTGTATTTATATAACCATGATCTTTCCTCCTTTTTTCCTTTGGTGTTTTAACTCTAAGGTGCTAATTCCTACGGATGTTTTCAAAACTAAGCCCTTAATCCAGTGGCTCTCAGCACTGACCTGCAGAACACCTATGCGGAGCCAAAGCAGCACAGGCTGATCACCCAGCTTTCCCCCTGCCCTGCGGAAACACCCCTTGGAATAACACAACCATAGAAGATGCAGTTAGGATTTTCCAGATAAGAATGTAGTTTAGCCAGGCATTTCCACATGTGTTTAACTTGGTGCATTTTCTTTGGCAGGAGTAATCATCGGCTCAATATCTTGCTGTTGGATGAGGAGTTTGTGACAGGAGGCAGCAAAAAGTGAATTTTACATAAGGTGGTCCGCAGCAAAATCTCCTAACTACAATTAATTCCATTCTCATTTAATATAAAATTTTGAAACTCAAAAGTGCAGATTAAAAGAGTAGTAAAAGTAGATCCTTTTTTTTCCTCACACACACACACACACACGTGTGCATGTGCATCCTATAAGGAGCAGATTTCAGTCGTGCAGAATATATGATCTACTTTTAAACCACTGACAAGATATATCTGCTTCTTAAAGCATAATCTTATTTTAGGAATGTTTGAAACTACACTTAAAGGAATAGTCACTCTAACATAGCTAAATGTAAATTACATTTGCAGTCCATATATCCTCGTGATGTTATACATTTTATCTTTGCCTATGAACACCTTTAATAATCATAATATCTCATACAGATAAGAGAGAAAGTTATAAATACATTTTTTCTCTCATTGTATGCAGTTGAAGAGGATATTCACTGCCTAAGAAAAATTTACTTGTACTGAACTTTCCCTCAAGTGAATAGTCTGTGGGATTATTTAGAAACTGCATATACTGGGCAGCTCAGAAGCTGGTATTTACAGTTTAGCACAGCCCAGGGAATCTGTGCTTCCAAGTCTGCTCTGAGTAAATACCTAAAGATGCATCGTTTGCTGTGGATAAGAGAGAACTAGGGCTTTTGACAGCAGCAGCTCTCAGGACTGAGCTAAGCTAACATGGGATCTGTTACATGGAGAGATACCACTGGCAACATAAATAAACAAACATTTTTTTAATGGTGCGTCTGTGCTGATTCTCTTTATTGACATGGTCCTTTGAAATACCCTTCTCCAGTAGCACCCGCCACTCCCCCACCCCCTTGTCCTTCACTAACACCCCCAGAAGCTCTAGTTCTTAACCCAAAGCTTTGCCAGGAGCAAAGACCCAAACGGGTTAGTGCACAGCTCCGGCTGCTGGAAGTCTCTCTCCCTTAATCTCAAGCGTTAGAAGTCTCTCTTTTCCTGCCTTATCGGTGTGCTCTGTGTGTGCTCTCTGCCCTACTGCTTCTGAGTCGGAGGGAGAGGGTGAGAGGTTAGCTGGAGGACTTTCTCATTAAGGGTGCCAGGATCGTTGTTGAGTTTGGTACAGCTGCACTGCAAGGCTTCAAAGACAGTTTCTTTATCCTTTTGGGCTTTCTCCTGCAGTCAGTTCGGATCTGATCCCAAACAGCTACTGTCTACAGCCAGGTCCAATGTGAGACACAAACAGATTTCAAGCCATTGCAAATGTGCAGCTTCTTACAGCTTTGTAAAAGCTGTGCTGTGGGACCCAAAGCCTACCATTTCTTGTCCGGATCCAGGGAATTGGCAATACTGAAATATAGTATCCTCCTAGATTAAGGAAATCTACCAAATATTTTATTTAGATGAGTTTACTAAGGATTGTAAGAGGTGTAGAAACCTTTGATCTTTGTATTTTTATTTTAATACTAAAATGCACTGCTGATTCTGGACTGTCATTTGTAATCAGCTGAGTGTGTCAGAAATCTGTTCAGCTGTGACCTGGCCAATGTGAAAATTGAATTGTGAAAATGGACTGAGAGTCCCTGAGACACAAGATTACTGTGACTGAATAATGTTTCCTATGCTTCTGCCTCAGTTCTGCCAGAGGTGCTGCATCAACCCATCCACTGTTGAGAAATCAGGAGGCCTCTGACCACTGCTCTAAATATTTCTGAGTTGTTACAACTATTGCAATTGCCACATGCAATGTACTTGTACATGAAGGGTCTTGATTCACTGTATTAGCAATCAGGATAGACGTCAGCTCTACCTGAGTCTAATTACAGTGTAGAAAAAATAGTAGTGCAAAATGTTAGCTGTTTTTAACAGACTAGAGTAAGTATAACCTACTTCCTTCAAATATGGGCTATACAGAAAGATCTTGATTTATCTGAACTATTTGAGATGCTAGAAGCATCAGAATTACCACATTGTTAGAACCAGCTGAAACGAAGGAAAGACTTGTAGCTGTGAAATGTATTTATTTAGTATTTGTCCTAGACCTATTTAGGTGATATAGAGTGTACCCACAGAAGTAAATGCTAAAACTTTTTAAATTATATGTTGTATTTATCTCACAAAACAAACAAAATGCTTATCGAAATCTTTGCTTATGGTATTTAAAAACACATGAAAAATAAAGTATTCTTAAAATAAAAGTACCCTAGCTTGTTTACTTAAACAAATAATGTTCTTGCAGTGATATTTTTTGTCTATCTGATGAGTCCCTTCTGTTTGCCAATAACTTCTGATTCCATTAGTTTATGTCAGGTAAGTTTGACAGCAGCCTACAAGTGTCTACAAATGTTGTGAAACTCACAGCTGGATCAAAGAAAGCAACCCATGTCCATTTGCGTGCTGGAAGAAAAGCTTCAGAGTGAATTGGACAGTTAAACAGGTTTTTTTGGTCTTTCACTTGGCCACTCATATTGGCCAGTAAACATAAATACACCCCAAAATGGCTGGAGCATTTGGGGCAGCCTCCCTGCCCAACAGCCAGGAAGCAGCCATGGGGTCTGGTGGGGTGGAACTCAAAAAAACAAGTTGGGGCTGGAAATACTGTTGATAGTGAGCACAGTGCCACGAGGCTTTAGTAAAGGATGCAAAGAGTGCATGGGGGCTCAGAGAAATCCCATGTTTATTACAGCAGAGGGTGAGAGAGAGAGTGAACACAAATCCATTGGAAACCAGGCTTTGTTAGTTCTCTTGTTTCCACTCACAAATGAGTTAAAACCACCACCTAAATATTTTTTAGGGGGAAAAAAGAAATATGAAATAGTCGAAAGGTAGAGTACTAAAGTTTGTGGTTGGAATTGGATGGACGAAGCAGCCAGAGCTTACCTGTCAATTAATGTTCACTTGTAGTGAGAAATTCCAACCCACTGGATATTTTCTTAGAAACATTGGGACAGAAGAAATCTGGCAGAGGTTATCCAGTAGAGCACTCCTGCACTACAGCAGGATTACATACAGCACAACTGTCTCTGGTGGGAGTTTGTCTCCCTTCTCTCAAAGAACTTCCAGTCAGGGAGACTCCACACCCACCCTAACTACCTTCTTTCAGGTTCCATCACCTCAGCACCCAGTGTGGGGTGAGGAGGTCCCACAATATACTCAGTCTTCTTTACTTTCTTTGTTTCTTTGCCGCCTTCTCAGAGCACAAACACCATAAACTACTGTCTGCAAAAGACCACTTCGATTTACTCATTTTTTTCTGTATGTGGGCTAAATTAGCCAACTTCTTAACAGGCTATGCTTTGCTTCCTAAAGCTGTTGTTGAGCCTGCTGTTCTCTTCTTGACTATCCACTCTGTTAGAGCCTGTTTCTCTGGGTGTCCCAGACAAGGCCTCCTGTTACACATCTTTTCCAGGCTGTTTAAAATTCTCTGTTAACACATCTCACATTGAAGTCTGCCTGCTTTTTCACCTTCCTCACAGTATTGACCACTACACAAGTCTGTAATGCTAAGTAATCCTCATAACCTTTCAAAACATATTGCTTTGCAGTTATCCAGTATCTATTTTTATTTGAGGATTTGAGCTCTGCTACCTCTGGGTAGTACTTTGCACTTGTTTTTGCTGAATTTTACCTCACTGATTTTAGGCCATCTGATTTTTCAAGATGTTTTTTAATTCATCTTCCATTTTCAAAATGCTTTTAACTATCTCCTTATTTTTTGTAGTCATTTGCTAATGTTATGACCTTTCCTTTTCTTATTCAATGTGTTCTATTTAATAGCAGATATCAGAGATCAGAACCTTTCAGGAATTTACTTGAAATGTCCTCCTTGCTTGATAGTACACAGCTGACACTTACTTTTTGAGAACTACTTCAGAGGCAATTGCTTACCCACTCATGACCCACCTACACAAAATTTCCTTAGCTTACTGATGAGAAGCTCAAGCTGAGTGTATAGTGAATGCTGCTGATGCAGACATATGTACTGCTTCATCACTGTCCACGAGATCAGTTATCAGTCAAAGAAGAAAATTCAGTTTGTTTCACGTGGAGTTTTCTTGACAATCCCACACTGGCTAATTTTAATCAATTTATTATTTCTAGGTGATTACTAAAAGGAGTTTAATGATTCTTTTGTGAATATTCTCGTGATACCTTTTTTGTTAGTTCCTTTATAATCTCTCTCCTCTCTTTTTCTGAAAACACACAGCATGACTTTTTTCCCACTTTAGAATCTTCCTCCAAACACTTGGAATAGAAAGTGGTAGTATGTGTTTGAAAGATCACGTTTTTTCTCCAACAGAAAATGTTATTCTAGATTAGAAGAAAAAGGTCTGTCAGAAAACATATTGATGAATTTGACTCCTAATTGTTTATGGAGAACTTGCATTTGATATGCAGATGTACCTAATACACAGATGTCGACTCTACATTTTAAATAAACATTATTGAAAAGCTTTGTGAGCTTATTCACAGTTGGGAAAAGATAAGGGGATGCTGAAGTTCAGAATCAGATATAGTCCATATAAAATACACATATAGTTCATTCTGCTTGTAGCCTATAGGCATGATTTGTAGGTATGGAAACATTGCACACACCTATACTGAGAGCTGCTGGTGCCTTCAGCCTCTGTGGCAAGGACACACAGTGCATTAAGGAGAGCAAAGCTGCTGCTCAGAACACATACCAAAAGCAGTCAGATCCCTGAGCCAGTTTCCATTAATTCCTTTATTTGAAATTAAAACAGAGGTAAACCAGAGATGCCTGTGTCAATAAAGGCAGAGTGCAGCAAATGGAATAAATTACTAGCTTAGTACCTGGGCTCCCTTCACAGACTAAATCCCACTTTCCCTCCATTTCCAGTATAAATGGTGTGCTAAATAAGGACATTAAGCAGGCAACGCCCTAAATAATGGTAGAAGAAGATTCAGTGCTGTATCCAAAAGGAGATATTAGTGTTTCAGTCCCTATGTTATGAAGCCTAAAAGCTAAATCGAGTCCCCAGCCCCTGCAGCAGAAAGAGCAGCTGAGCTCAGACCCTCAGCCATCCCTGGGTGAGGAGGAGAGCTCACTCACTTGGGAGTCTCTTTTAGCTGCAGCAAGAGCAGCATTCATTCAAAGGGTAAGAATATTTCTTGTCTTTAGCCACCTAAGTGATGTATTTGGGTAGAGATTAATGGACATCTGCTAAAGCACAGGCAGAGGTGGTAGAAGTGCTCACCTTTGGATTAATAGCCAAAGCCCAAAACATTTCTATGACAAGTGAGAGATGAAGGCCCTTCTCAACAACAGCTTCAGCCCACAACTTTCAGAAGACAGCTTGTCAGGGTCATAATGGAGCAGGAAAGAAATGAACACAAGATAAATGTGCGAAGACAAGATAAAGCAGGAATCACCTGAAAAGTAGAGTTTAAAATCATTATAAGCATCAGGAAAATTAAATCTCAACCAGGACTTATATTAAGTAGCTAAGTTTCCTATGAGCACCTTGGTTTCAGTAATGAACTAGTTGATTACAATGAGCCTTCTAATCAATACAGTGCTTTTTAATAACTAAATATACATCCTTCAGAAATACCAGGGAAGAATAATTTGTTGAAGAAGAGCACAGGTGAGACGGGTTTATTTGTTCTCTTATGACAAGAATAACATCCATAGTATTTCCAACAATATCCCAAGAAAAATAGTTTTTTTTATCAAGCAATAAATCATGAATGCACACTATTCTGCTGAAGTCTTACCCTCCTATCCTAATTCAGTCTGTACACCAGTAAAATGCTTTCTGTTGTTTTTTTCCTTGCTGCTTTAGGGATTTGGGGCATTGTAAACATTTTTTGAACAATACGATGGCATGGTAACTACTTTGAATTTTACTATATATCTGGATGCAATGTTTTCCTTCCCAACTATTCTACCAATGATTTTTTTTTAAAATACATTTCAAGACTAAAAGTCATCTTTCATTTGCTCTCAGTTACATAAAATAGAGCAAATTGTCATCTGATGTAGATTAGCATATCTTTACAGAAGCCAATGAAATGCTATGAATTTATATAGATAAGTATTTGCCCACTCGCCTCACATACAGAAGGCAGAATTCAGAATTCCCATTAAAATGTTACAAAACCCTACATCCTCTTACATTTTGTTCTAAGAATTTGCAGATGTCAGCTAATGAAAATAAACTTCAAAGGGAGGAATAATTTGAATTAATTGAGAGTTAAATCACAATCTCAAAATAAGTTCTGTTTGGAAATGGTTGCTTTATACTGTGTTGTTAAGTGGGTCTTTTAACAGCTTTGCTGTTTGATGCAGAGCTGTCCACTTGAAATAAGAAGCAAAGAGCAGAAGCTACTGATTGTGGACCTTGAGGTTTGAGGCAGTCTGTATTTTCATACTGATAAAATATTCAAAATAAACTCTCAGTTAAAATGCTGCTTTTTATTTTTCTTCTTGGAAAAAAAAGATTTACCCAAGAAAACCAGACTACCCTCTCTCCACTGCTGTCCTTCTGCCCCATTCCACATTCAACAGCAAAGCCAGAGGTGAGATGTGATAAATGCTTAGACTCCGGTTAACAGTGAGTGAGAGGGAGATGCCAATGATATCAGAGAGGGAAAGAGACAGTGAAGCCAAGAAAATTTCATTTTTCTGACTCTTTTTTTAACAACTTGTAAAAATAGAGGCTCTGCTTGACTATAGGTCAGCCAGAGTACACTCTGGAGGAGAAAGGTAAAGTGCTGGAGGTAGTACAATGAGACAAAGAAAATAATGATACAGCCTCTTGTCATATTTACAAGGCTCCAAAGCACGCATCTTTTTGATTTATGAATGCAGTTTTAATGGACAAGAGGGTACAAGGCTGGATAACCTTTGGGGGAAATCTTCAACAGTCATACAGACCCTACAAAGCAAGGACGCAGACAAGAGCGTACACAGCCATTTGCCCAAGCAGTGTTGGGGTGGGAACGCTGTAAGGCTGATCCAGACCTGGGAGTCCTCTGGCATTGAAGGAGGCATGACATGAAGAAATAAGGCAGGCAGTGGGTAGGAGCATACTGGCAACTACTCTTTCACGTAGTTCTCAGTTTCACTGAGACTTTCATCACTGATGCCCTTTATTTGCAAGCATGGCATTCAAATTTCCTGATGTGGACCACTGGTCACCAGGAGCTGTAGTGAATAATGATGCACAGAGCTACCTCATTCATACAGATGGTGAAGAGGTCTTGTGGGGCTAAGAGCTTTTGGTCTTTGAACTCAGAAAAAAAAATCTCCATAGATGACAAAATCTCTTCAGCCAATCCAGCATTTCCCTAGAATTATCTTCAAAATGAATGTCAGCTCAGGAGCAGAAGGGAATTTCTGTACATTTCTGTAAAATTGGAGACACTTGAATCTATGGTTCAACTGAGCAAGGATGACACTCAGGAGAAAGTGCTTGTTCCCCACTGGTTCTGCAAATCAGTGGCTTCAGTAAAGATTGGAAGATAATGCTGAAGAGGCAGAGGGAGAATTCAGCCATTACTATCAAGAGGAAAGCTGTTTTAGAGGAACATTTCAATTAACCTTCTATAGAATGAGTTATGATTTCTCAGGAGGGGGAAAAAAAACCCAAAAAACCCAAAAACCAAACCACGGAATTTGTCAGCAATAGAAAAGAAGGATAACTGGTTTTCTACACTTAACCTCATTCTGCAGTTCCTCTCCCTATTATAGTCAATGGTTCAGTTTTTGCATTGTTTATCTTAATTCCTTTTCCAAGGCAATTCAAACAGTAAAATCAAAACAAAGCTTACATGTTAAGTCATAACTTCACAGAGATATTTGCCCATATTCAGTTTTCAGAAAACAGACTGTTGGTGTTTGCTTAAACAAATCATAATTTGTAAAGGGTGCCTATTTTCCAAAATTCTGTCCAGCAATGTGGGGTGGGTGTGCTTCAGCTGTCCTTACAGTATTATCCAGCTGTTGTTCCAATCTATGTAACATGCATTAAGGAAGGACAGAGGACTTGGGACTTACAGTGTTGAGAGCTGTGTTATCTATACCTTTCACTCTCTGTCATTAAATGTTTGCAAGGGACAGCATCAGTCCAGTGCAGGACTTGGTGGTGTCTCTCCTTTGTCAGCGTAGGCTAAAATACCATCTCTTCTGAGAATCAATATGCTTCTTGATCCCCACTGTGCTCCAGAAAGAGAATTATGGGCTAGGTCACTTGTTAAACCAGTGTCTCTCCTGACTCAGCTGCACCAAATGACTAAAGTCAAGGAAAACAACATCAGTGTGTCCTTTTCCAAGGGTGTAAGTAATGGGCTGCTGTGACTGTAGCAGAACATAAGTAACAGGACTTGCAAGAGGACTTGCAATCCTTTCCCCTGTGCTGCTCTACCTGGGGTGAAAGGCAGTCTGCCAGCTTTCATAGACATACAATACTTTTACCAAGCGTAAGTTTCCTTCTCCTTTACTGAGATAAAGTAAATTTAGCGATTCTGGGTAACCTGCACAACAACATGCAGTTCTTCATATAAAACAGACTTTCAGTAGCTGTAAGATAAACCAATCAGCTCTAAGTAATTCATTCAAACACAAATAACAGCTTTCAGAGAGGTAAAAATACAATGACTGGAGGTAGTAAGATAATCCAAGGACATGTTTTTGCAAGTGCACTGTTGATTGTACTACTTTCCTATTCAAAATCTACTTCTTTTTTTCTGTTGTTCTGTCTAAACTCCACCTTCATTTTCAAACAGATGCAAAGGCTAAAATCTATCTACGCTGCAATCAATAGTAAACCACTCAGATTTTGCCAGAGTCAGTATTTTTGCCTACACTGGCAAAAGAGAGACACCATCAAGTTCTGCACTGGAATGATGCCTTCCCTTGCAAACATTTAATGACAGAGAGTGGAAGATATAGCTAATGTAGCTTTTGACACTGCAAGTCCTAAGTCACTCACTCCATCCTCCCTTAGTGCGTGTTACATAGATTGGAAGAGCAGCTGGGTAATAGACAGCTCAAGGACGTCCATCCCATGCTGCTGGACAGGATCTGTGCAAAGTGGGCTCCCTTCACATATAGCTCTGCCGAGGACAATTCAGGTCAATTTCTTTTTTTCACCTACTTGCAAGAGAATGTCTTCTGGTTTTACCCTGCTGTGATTAGAAGATACATAACCTTGAGCTTTGCTCTCTGCATCAATCATTTGCAGCTAATAATTTCAGCAAGTGTAAGCAGCCTCTGTGCCACTGACTCTTTTGAATCACAATGTTTTAGTTAAAAATCATTTGGGAAAGTAAGACTTGGACTCTCTAGACTTGGGCAATTTTACTTTTTTTCCTCACAGATCTCAAAGAATTATGTTAAAAGATATGTAAATCATCCGTTCTCTTTCACAAACAGGAGAGGAATCTTCTGTTTGGTAAGCCAGAACTTATCAGCCATCTTATCTCAGATCTGCTATTTATACTGCCCTTCTGCAAATGTGTTATCACTGCCCTGCACACTGTTCTAAGGCATTTTCCACATAACCTACAAATTTCCACATCTGAAACGAGCACAACCCAGATCAAATTTATACAGAGGCTAGAACTGAGTCTTCACTTTGGATGGCTGTGTGTGGGAGTGTGTGCATGTATGTGTATTTGTGTGGGCGTATCAGCATTCATTGCTTAAATTTTGTTCCTGCTGTAAAAATGACTTGTATAGAGGTTTATTTTAATACCAAATTGCAAGGTTAGTTCATTTTACAAGATGGAAATTTAACACATTGAGAGAAGGAGGGAGAATAGATTTTTTCCTAAGATCTGCAGTGTTCTGCTCTGCAACAAACAGAGCAGAACAAAATTCTGGTGACCATTTTGATGAAAAAGTGAATGTGCTCAGTGAGCCAACAAGAAGCAGTCAGGGAAATCAAATATGAGACTAGATAATTTTTCCCTCTTCCAGTCATTCCATCTGACTTTCTGTAATTTTATTTAAGGCAGAAATATTGTACTTAAGAGAGTTTAATGGTTTTTTTAAATTAAATATGCTCAATTAGTTTGTGTAGAAACATTTCTCTATAAAAATCAGCTGCAATATTTGGTGAGTTTGTTCTTTTCCTAAAGCTAAAATTGGCTATAATAGCTTTCCTCCTAACTGTAGGAAAAAAAACATTCTATAACTTCAGCTCTTAAATCTCCACAAAGTTGTATAGAAACAATCACAACAAATGAAGACTGAAGAATGAAGACAAGCTGGCTTTAGGGCTCCATTAAAGCCATCGAAGATGAGGAGAGGAAGGAAGTGTGCCTTCAGAGCCTGTGCAGAGCTGGGGCTTATGCTACACAACAATGGAAAACTCAGCGGCCAGCAGCTGGCTCGGGTCCCACCATCTCTGCCAGTCCAGGCAGCAGGACTCTCCTTCCCCTTCCACTGCCCAAATGAAAAATGTTCTCTTTTCATTTTGATATACCTCTTGGGTAAAATTCACATCATCTGCTTAAAGCCCACCATAACCACTCTCTGCAGCTCTCAGTGTCCCAGTGTCAGGGTTACCTTTCCCGTGGTACCCATCTTTTAGGAGTGTATATCCCAGCAACCCCACCCTGACACAAGCTCAACATTGAGTACTCTTGGGAAGGGTTCACCAAGGTCTGCCCAAACCCCCGGTACTGTTAGGTGGGGAGGCAGCACCATACAGTGTGACACAGTTGCAGGCTTAGTGTCTTGAAGTGGTGCTGCAGATGTGTCTCCTCTTTCTTGCCTTTTTCTGTGCTGTGAATGACAATGCTTTTGTACTAGTGAAATGCCACATACCAAACACATCTTCATTAAACTACCAAATGCTGCAAAAATAGTTCAAAACTGGGGGAAAATTCCCTTTCCTTCTCTTACCTTCATGTTCTGCTTAATAACTCTGATCCTCTGATACTAATTAAGTTCTCTGCTCCTGTGTCTTCCGTTGCACTCTTATGTATTTAACACAGGTCCACACACTTTGAACCCTATGACATTGTCCTAACCATGTTCCTTTTCCACTCCCACCCCCTTACCCCATCTACATTTATAACCCTGAGAGACTGTTGCCCAGCTGAGGCAATGTCACAGCCAGTGTTTGCAAGGACGAGCAGAGGAAGGTGCAGCTGGCTCACACAGCTGGAGAGGAGCAGGAGACAAGAGGGGTGGAAGAGCTCTTTCAGCATTCAGGTTGTGTCCAGGACTAGTGCCTGTTGGCTGTCACAAAGACTGCAGTGCTGAGAGGTAAGGCTTGAGTCAGCTGAGCTCCAGGGCACATGCTCTGACTGAAGCTTGCAGAACTTTTATTTTTTCTGCACCCTGTGAGCTCCACAAAGGTGTGTATCAGCCAGCCACCTCTGCTGTGGAAGTTCACTATGCTGCAGATGTTCAGCTGTCACTTTGCTCTAGGCCATCAGACTTGAGAAATTCCTATTGCAAACAGAAGATAAGCTCCATGTTTATCAAAGTGGAATGATACCAAGTCTATTTTCATTTCTGCTACTCCAGGAATATATATTATGCATACATTTTACATTTATGCCAGTTGGACTCATTTCTGCATCTTCCTGTCAGCTGAAATGATTACCTTTGTTTCTAGCAGTGGCATGATGATGCCACATTTACCTGAACAGGATTTTAACTCATGATCCCACTCAGCTGCTTAATATATTCTGTTTTGAGCCACCTTATTTTTGATGACAATGACAAAATTTGTGTGGTTGTATCAGGTAAAGCACCCCTCACAGACCCTTAATGTTCCCCCTCCCTTGAAGTTGTGGCCCCTGTGGGGGTCACCTGTGACAGGAGGAGCAAGGGCACAGTGCTGAGCAGCAGCACCCAGCCTGCACAGGTACTGTGGATCCTGGGAAGCTACTGCCCTTGCCCAGCACCACTTCCATGCCAGTGTTCAGGCATTAATGCCAACCTGGGAACATTTCCAACAGGCTTTCTGGACACAGTCACCCTGCTCAGTGGTCCGAAAGCATTTAGCCCTACAGGTGCAATCTGCACTGGGCCGGTCAGCCCCTGGCTGGTCCCTGGGCTGTTTCACAGCATGAGACATAGCCTACAACTCTCATCTGACTTTGCTCTTGTCTTTCCTATTTTCATAGGAAATAAATTCAGCCATTTCAAGCTCAGCCACACTTCTCTAAACAAGCTTTATCTCTTGTGGTCTCTCTCCCCCTCCCCTGCTGCCCATTCTCACTTGCAGCCAGCCCTTGGGTGTTGCCTTTTTGATCCCTTTCCTGCATTCAGTTTTGCCAGTCAGCCACCTCTTACCATCTTCCATTTCTTGTCATCTGAACACTCTCTCCTTCAAAGTGTCTGTAAATCCCTGGTGCTGTTCCATCTTTGCTATCTCCCTTCTCCTGTTTTTTTCTGTTGATTCTAGTGGCAGCACCCTGGTAATGGCACTTTTTATTGGGAAGGGATAATATGTGATAGTAAAGGTTTTTAATCTCATAGTTCTTCCATTGCTTTCTCATTCCCTTTTCCCTGGTTACCTTCTCCATTGGCTTTCTTTCCATGCCATTTCATTTTCATTTCCCACATTTTCAGAATTCACCAGCACCCTGCTATTCCGTCTGCAGCTTTGCAAGCTTTGGGGGTTTTCTTCTTTTTTCTCATTTTCTTTTTTAGATGCAGCGGCCACTCTCAATCTTCACAGCAACTATTAATCTCTGTGCAATACCTGTCATCTTTCATGACCCAGCTTTTCATTTTACATCTGGTCTGCATTTGCATAGTCTGGTCTTCAGCTGTGTTTCCTGGTATCTTTCATGGCTTTCCCCACATCATTTTTAATCTTTCCTGTACTGCATCTCCCTTCCTTTTTATCTCAGAGGCAGAAAGGCCCTGTTAGCTAGTTCTGTTTCCTAGGAAGTTTTCTTTCAACGTCAGAGAATACCAGATTGCAAACACCATTAAAATTAGCACACAGCTCTCTAGATCCTGGTGAGTTAGAGCATTGGGAAAAGATGTATGCCCTAAGAATTCTTATTCATCCTTGGGTTTAGTGCAAATCAATTTTGTCTAGCCCAGAGGTTTAGGTACTCAGTTTGCCTCTTTTTCTGTGTCTGTACCAATATGTCCCTTTTGAAAATTTTCGATTCCCTAAAACCTTGCCCTGCTGTTCTCAGTCACTCATTTTGCCACTAAAATGCACCTGAAAGCATACTTCTTGTTCTAGGATTAAATAATTTCTCAAAATTCCTTAGTGGTGGAGTTTCCACAGCCTTCCCAAGCAACCTGATGCCTGCCCCAGGAACCTTGCTCCCTGGCCTCGCTTATCCCTCTTGCAATGTCAGCCTATTTTTCTTGTGCCAACACAGTGGACATGGTGAACTATTCACTCCTTCCTCTTTGCAGGTGCCATTTATATTTTGCACATATCTACGTTCAGCTGTCCCTTCTCTGGACTGAGAGATTTCACTCCTACCACAGGGATTTTAATCTTTTTTTCTCAGATCATATTTCCTACAGTTCTGACCATTATTGTGCTCTCTCCTCAGGTCCCTGAGGATCTGTCTCCCTGCCACATTACTCACATCAACACACTAACCCTGTTTTACTGAAGAGGAGCATTTGCCTCTCCATTAGTCTGCTTATTCCCCAGAAAATGTTATCCTTACACTCTTCTGTACTAGAGAGAAACTATCAATATTCAAGTCTGTGGTTTATATATGATCTACATAAGTGTGAATGCTGTTAATACATATAGAAGCACCTGAAAAAATTCTGCTATCATGTAGTATGTGCTTACTTCACTCTCTGTCACTCTTGCAGCACAGGGTATGTTGATTTTTCCTAATAATTCTTCTCTTAATTCTCTTGGCAGTGTCTTTGTGCTGAGGGTACCCTTGGTTCCACCGTCAATTCCCCTAGTAAGCAAGATTTTACTTCGAAGTTGCTCATCTCATTTTCACTAGCAGTTTTCTTTCTCCCTAAAATAGCAAGGGTTAATTACAGGGTTTGTGTTGTCCATCAGTATTTGATTTCTAGAATTTCCTGAAGACATATAAAGGGCCAAACATACAAAGTTCAGTGCTGTATTTCTATTTGAAATAACAGGAGAATCTAAATCCACCTACAACCAGTGACCTTTCAGGATTTGCAGCATTAGATCACATTGAAAAAACTCTGTCGAATGAAAAATATAAGCGTAGGGAAAAGTAATATCTGGGATCCCTTGTGTAATGCTTGCAAGAGGAGATTTTATAGCAGTTATTTTACCCCTTGATTTATTCACACCTTTTGCATCTATCCTCAGGGCAAAGTGCTCAAACTTCTCCATAAAAAATCCACATTTGGCCAGATTTTTCCTTTAATGGGATGCTGGCTGCCTGCAGTAGTTTTTTTCCTTGTGGCAAAGGTTGCAACTAATGCTAAACCTGTAATTTCCCTACAATAACTTTGTGGCTTCTGACAGTACTGCAGAACATGGGGATGCCCTAAAGGGCAACACAGTAAAATAATGGTGAGAATGTGCTCTGAGTGATAGGTAAGAGCTGGACAGGATGGATTGATGGGCTGAGGCCAATGGTACAAGGTTCAACAAGGTGAAGTGCTGGATCCTGCACTTGGGTCACAACAACCCCAAGCAGCACTCCAGGTTTGGGGAAGAGTGTCTGGAAAGTTGCCCAGTGGAAAAAGATCTGGGGCTGCTGGTTAACAGCTGCTGAACATGGACCAACAGAGGGTCCAGGTGGCCAAGAAGGCCAATGGCACCCTGGCCTGTGTCAGAAATAGTGTGGCCAGCAGGACCAGGGCAGTGATTTTCCCCCTGTACAGTTTGAGGTCAGTTTAGGACCCCTCATTACAAGAAGGATATTGAGGTGCTGAAGCGTGTCCAGAGAAGGGCAACAAAGCTGGTGGAAGGTCTGGAGCACAAGTGTGATGAGGAGCAGCTAAGGGAGCTGAAGTTGTTCATCCTAGAGAAAGGGAGGCTCAGGGGAGACCTTGTTGCTCTCTACAACAGCCTGAAAGGAGGTTGTAGCCAGCTGAAGGTCAGTAACAAACAATGGGACAAGAAGAAACAGCCTCAACTTGTTTCAGGGGAGTTTTATGTATTGGATACAAGTTAAAAATATCTTCACTGAAAGGTTTGTCAAGCAGTTTAACAGGCTGCCCAGGAAGTGGTTGAGTAACCATCCCTGAAGATATTTAAAATCATGTAGATGTGTCACTTAAGGACACAGCTTAGTGGTGACTCTGGCACTGCTGGGTTAATGGTTGGACTTGATGTTCTTAAAGGTCTTTTCCAACCTAAATGGTTCTATGATTCTGTATTTACTCAATTCATTAATGCTAAGATTACCATCCAGAATTTGTTGTGCTCTTTCAACAGCTGGGAATCTTGGTAGGTGGACTGCAGTAAACAGGCCTGACAACATCCCTTCTCAAATGTGCATCATCCTATCAATGGCCAGCCAAAGCTGACACTTTGACCTGCAGCTCCCCCAGCAGTTTTGTTTCACCTCTTGGTTTCTGCCAATGCACTGTGCCTGAGTGAAGGGCATTGGGTAATGCTGCAGCCTTTAGATGCTGTACCTGCCCTGTTTACACCATTTTTGAGGGTATGCAGGTGTGGTGCCAATGTCAGAACTCAGGCAGGGTGTGTGTGTGTATTTTTTCATTGTTGTGTCTGTTCCAGCTACCTTTACCTTCATGGGGCTGTGATGCTGCAGTGAGGCTAATCTGTTGTATAGGAATCCTGTTCTGAGCCATTTCTTTAGATCTTTTCTTAAAGTCTCTGCAATATTTTGCACCGCATGACAATATTTCAGCTCAAGCTCAGGTCATTTCAGTTCAAGCTCAGGCAGCCCAACTCAGGTCATTTATGTAACACACAGTGCCACCCCCTCCAACTCACACTAATTTCTTAAATGCACCTGTTCTATGTACAGCTTACAGACTTTTGCAGGCTTCTGGACCTCTGAATAGGAACAGAAATATTCCAGATGACAACTCTTACCTATTGATATCTCAGAGATTATCTGTGAAAGGCTCGTGCACTTCAGAGCTCTTCATTGGCCTTGAGCAATGAGATGCTTGCCTACATATAAAATAGGGTGGATATTACTCTCTGTAAACAGCAACCCTTTACATTTCTTCTGGTGGAAGCACATTTAAAAAGAATAAAAAAACAGGCTCTCTTTACTACATAATCCCAGGATCAGCTACAGGGATCTGTGGTTATAATGAACCCAACCATCATGCCTGAGATCCTCAAGGCTGATGAAAGAACCATTACATAGAGCTGTATTTAGTGACTAACAAAGCAGCTGAATAATTCTACCAGAGCCAATACCCTGGGACCTGCAGTAGTAAAAGGCAATCCTCTGACATGTCAGTGAGTGGAATTTGCCTTTACTACTTTACTAGGCTAGAAATTTAGTTTTCACTTTGTTCCTACTTTAGAGTTAGCAACCTGCTTAGCTATGAAGAGCTTTTTCTAGGAGGCTTAACAGCAAGAATAGTGATTAATTAATCAATTAATTAAGAAGCAATTGCCCAGAGAGGTTGTGGACGCCCTATCCCTGGAAATGCTCAAGGTCAAATTGGAGGGAGCGCTAAAAAACCTGACTTAGCTGAAGGTGTCCCTGCCCTCGGCAGGGGACTGGACTAGGCGGCCTTTGAAAGGTCCCTTCCAACCCAAATAATTCTATGATTAAACTGATATGGCCCAGTCTTAACAGTGGGACCAGCAAACACCTTTGGGATGGGCTAAGGAAGGCTCTTCATTCGGGTACGGCGCCCGGAGCATCCCACGGGCGGGAGCGGGAGCGGGAGCGGCGGCCCTAGGGATGCAGGAGGGATGCAGGATGGAGAAACAACATTAGGGGGAGCTCCGTTACCTCCTCCCGGCTGGAAAGGCAGCGCTGTGCCAGTGGCAGAGCCGGGCCGGAGGTGATGGGGAACGCCCGGGCTGTCTCAGGTGCCGCGGCAGGACAGCGACACTGAGTGACAAGGTCAGGCTGATTACAGGTATCTTCTCACTGGCGAAACTGGCAGCCAGTTAATCCCACCCTTCAAAGTGACCAATTAAGAGCGACGGGTTTACCATTTCTGACAAGAAGTCAGAAATGCCGCAGACAATTGTCTTTACAGCCCTTTTTGCTGATGAGATCAATGACTAGCCATGGGCACTTCATCCTCCCGGGTTGTTGCGCCTGTACAATGAAATGTTTTGGCATAACCTCTGCAATTTTTAGGGTTTATTACCAGGACAGTTTATGGCAGTAATTATCCCAGAACTGTAATGTGCATAATTTACTTCATAAATAATCATTAGAGAAGAAATGGAGAAAAGGAAATGTTCCGATTCAAAGGAGATGGGATGAATTCGAGTTACAAATCTGAGTTACAGAGAATGAATATGGGCAGATCATGGCAGAGCAGATGTGGGGAAGGACAGAGATGGGTACTCTAGGAGAGCAGGAAAGACTGGAAGAGATGATAAAGTCTGTGTAATACTACCAGAATTATTATTATCTTGTTTGTTTGTTTTGCTTCTTTGTTTTTGTTTTGGTTTAGTGCTGGGACGAAAAGATCAATTCTATGCTTATTTCACCAGGAAAACAATAAAATGTTTTATACTAAATGGTCTCTTACCCATCTTAAAATGCCTCCTGCCCTCATTAGTCCTCTCAAAGTAGTGGCAGTGGTCGCATAGCAGGGCACAGTTTTGCCTCGAAGCATGTTTTAAGCACCTCAGACAAAAGGAGGAGGCTTTGTGTTTGGGTTCTGTGTGCACCATCTGCTGAGAGGAGACACACAGACTTTCAGAAGGCTGCCAGCTGGCCGGCCATTCCTCTCATTTCAAATAAACATTCAACGTGTTTTCAGTAAATTCTGAATGATAGAAGCCTGCTTTTTCCTTTCTGCAGTTCTCACTGGAGAGGGGGGAGAGCTTTTTTTTCTCTTGTCTATAGTACATATTTTCAGCAAGATGAACTTTCACTTCAGATTGTTATTATCTCATAAAAATAGCCCACCTAGAGTAATATTCATTATTAAGGTATTTTATTATAAACTTTAAAGATGTTATTAGCTCTTTGAAGTGGACTAAAGAATAAGATCATTTAAAGATCCCTTACTGAGCCTGTACCTGAATTATTCCAAGCATGTTCCAATAAATGAAGCAATTTTATAGAGAGATTTTTCTTCCTAATGTGTTTCATTTATAAGAAGTGAGGAATGCAGACAGCTCTGGGGTGAAATGCAAACCCTGCACTATTTTCACTGCATACTGATCCAAAATAACAACAAAGGCCATGTCCAGGTACAGGACACTGGTAAGTATATATCATTCTGTATGTAGCACAGACTCTGCAGCCAACACTGCGTGTCTTCAGGAGTAAAGGTCTCAGTTTTAGTCTGGGAGGATGCTCATCATCCATGGCCATCCAGATGCTCGTGTCTGAAGTGAGCAGGATGGAGCAGTCTGGCACGGAGGAAGTCACTTTTCTGATCTAAAAGCAACACAGAGCCAGACAACACAGTCACCCTCAGTAGGAATGCAACCCTATAACACCACTTCCAATTTTCTATCTCAACATTTTCTAAATAAAACCATGAAGGCTACCAAAGTTGTTGGAGTACCTGATTCTCCCCCCCCTCTCTTTTTAATGCCTGTGAGAATATGCAAGCAATCAAGTTATTGTTATTAGAGGAAATTCCAGAGCATCAGCTATTGTTTGATAATTGCTCATCTGAATGTTCTTCCTTGCAGGACGTGTGAGGTCATTTTCCCCTCTTTCACTCACAGATAAGTAGTCTCGGCCCCCTTGATCCAGAGAGATACACACAGACAATTGTTGTGTACCCCTCACTGTAACTCTCCACTTACACAGGCATTAATTCTTAATTTCAGATTCTTAATCTGTCCCAACACTTTCTTCCATCTGCTGCTTTGCATCCTGAATAAAAGAATGGTATTTTTGTTCAAGTATTTTTATTTTATGAGCTATGCATTATGTAAAAGGTTTCATTGTGTGACCTCAAGTGTAAGTATCAGGTTTATGTCAAAGGATTTAAAGGGTTTTGGGGTGGCACAAGGCAGGTGGAGAGACAAACATACAAAACATAATGTTCTTTGAGAAACCTGGGTAAAAATATTCATAGCAAAAGCCTGATCCTTCAAACACACATTCAAGTCAATAACTTTTCTTAGGTATATTCCCTTATCACCCCAGTAAGTTTGTGTAAAATTATTCACATGCATAAACACTTACAGAACCTTTCCGGGGTCATTTCACATCACTTAGTATTTTAAGCTCATCTTTTCCTTTGGTGATATATATTGTTCACACATCAAGAAGCTAAATCAAAAGCACAGTGATATATTACTGGTTTAAGATCCTTTGGCTCAAACCATAAGACAATTTCCTTCCCAGGAGGATGTATCATTTTAAAAAAAAATAAAAATGTGACATAGCCTTTTACCCTCCACCCACTCCAAGGATGTAAAAAATTTCATATTTAGCTCATATCCTTATGGGACAGAGAAATAATGTGAAAGTACATAGGAGATTTGTGACCAATAATTTACTGGCAATCCCAACAGCCTTTCCAGTGAAGTAGGAAGGAAGTATAGTTCATCTCAATGGCAATTCCTATTGTAAGAAGTGTTTCACATGCTGAAATGTTCCATATGGCCATGAAAATGCATCCTCATGCTACTAAAAACAGACTAGGAAATTGTTACCTACAGAAACATAAACAAAAAATTCCCAAAATAGCATAAAAGGATGAAAAAAACAATTGAGTTAGGAAATTCTGAATGAAGGTGGTAACTAGATCAGGCAGTGGCATAACAAATACAATGCACCTAAATAAGATGAGACATAATAAAAGGTAGATTTACTGATGTGCATTCTGCACAACTCATATCCTGCTGCATTATTTCCTGTCATTAATTACCCCATCTACATCCAAATAATATCAATCAGCCAATTGGAAGCTCAAGTTAATGAGCAAAATTTCATACTCTGGGGTCAAGTTCCTTTTCCTTCATTTGTCTTCATTAGCAGCACCTCTCAAGGCTTTCCCAAAATAGAAGGCAGTGAATTAGTCAAAGAGATTTTAAAAGTCACACTCAAGAATGCTCAGAAATAAAACAGCAGGATTAGCCTCAGAGCTCTTAGGATGAAATGGAGGTTGTTATTGTTATTAAAGGAGAGTACCAAAAGTACGTGTCTTGCCTTCCTAATTGTTTTCACCACCCGTAGTCTTGACTGGGTGTCCCCATTGCCTGGCATTCTGGCACTGAAGGATATACACATGCTTTACAAATTACTGCCTGCTCTGTAATGACTTTCCTTCTCTGGTTACTCCTGTTCAGTACATTGAAGTCAGTGAGTTTCCCTTCACAACGTCCTATCCCTTTTTGCTGCTCCAGTTAAACAGGACTTACCTCTTTTCTTCCCAAGGACAAGGTATATGTATCCCATACCACCAGTATCCCACAGCAATAAGAAGAGCAATGCTGATGTGGGATCTGTGGGGTGGCCACATTCTCCATTCCCCCTGCCAGGGTGTTTCAGTCTCCTCCAGCTTTGCTGCCCTTGCAGAAGTCATGCATACCAAGACTCTTCTGCAGAGTCCGTATCTCTTAAAAAGATAGTTATGGACAACAGATGGAGAGGCAAACAGGAAAGTGAGATGTTTCTGTATTCGTTTGCCTAGGAAATCTCTTTGGTTTTTATAATTTCTGCTTATGAACTGCTGGAGAAAAGGAAAAGGCAGTGACTCGGGGAGCTCTGCTTTATCAGCAACCAGAGTCAGCTCAAATCTCTGCCCTTGCTTCACAGATGCAAAAATATAGCATGGCCTTATAGTCCTAGGAAATATTTTGGTGACCACAGATACCCACCTGTAACAGGGTGAAAAATACAGCAGTCATTTAACAGCTCTGGCAGTTTGCACATTTGTGGGAAGGTCAGAAGCATCAGCATCACTGAGAGAGCACAAGCTGGAATTGTTTGGAGATTAAATGTGCACACAGCACACCTCTGCACTGGGACAAGGACTCCATATAGAGGGATCTCAGTCTCATCGCTCATGAAAATAGATGCTTCCTCTGTGTTGATCCTGTTCTACTCAGCACTAACACAGAGTCTGTTTATAAAAGAGCAAAGTGATACATGGCAAAAAGCTTCTCCAGCCTTGGAATGGAGCAGTGTTTTACTTGAGGGATATAAAACAGATTTACATGGATCAAATAGTGTCAAACAAACACAATCAAACTCACCCTGTACTGCAGTGTTCCCTACACACAGAGGAACAGGAAAATTAAAATATTTGAACACTTGCAGTTAAAATGTGCTGGTGTTTGAGAGGTTCATTGTGTCAATGAAATTCAAACAGTTGGTGTAGTTTGATGTTCCCATCCCTGTGAAGGTTAAAGGCACTTGCAGAGATCAGACCAAGGTAGTGAGGCATGATTCCTCTGCTCCACTCCCCTCTAAGGATGCTTTGCTGGATGACCTTGGCCAGGGGCCTGCTGCATCTTCTGCCTGCTGCCTGCCCTCTAAGAAGGGCAGGAGCATTTGAAAAACCTGACACTAATATGTGATTATTTTGTTTATTGTAGCTCTTTCAACACTGACCTTTCTAACGGGGTGTTCAGAACCAGGTGGGGACTGAGCCCTCTGTTTCCCCCTAGATGTTGGTTACACTGAGAAGCAAGTTGACCTTTGTGAGAACATGACTGGCCCTCCCAGCAGTGCCATTCATTGTGACACCCCTTGGTAGACCCAGTGCAGCCTTCAGAAGAGCTTCTAAATCACCTAAGTTTAAAATTGCAGTATCATTGTGAAAAAGAGCCTTTTCAAAACAATTCTCATTTCTTTTTTATTTTGTTCTTAAATCAGAATTTAATTAACCAGAGTTCTTCCCAGAAAACAGTTTCATTCTCAGCAGCATGTCTTTATTGTTTATACACAAAACCTCTCAGCTCTCTGAGTCAGATCATAGTGACCCTGAGTCACATCCAGGTCAGGTTGGTGAAGTGATGGCAAGTGAAGCCACAGCAGGTCAGTCCTGCATAGGGCAGGCCCTCCACTGATCCCTCCCAGTGCACCACTGAAATTAAATCAAATCCTGCCTTAATGGCAGCTGCTGACAGTGAGAGCTGGCAACACCGAGGTGCTGCATGTTCAACTACCTCTGCACAGCAATGTTCTCCAAGGACAGGCACCACGGACCAGGGCAAAGGAGGTCAGCGGCAGGACATTGTGCTTCTGCAGCATTGAGAGCCAGAAGGAGGCAATTCCCCTTCGAGGAACAGGAATGATTGAAAAGTTTAGGATGCACAGTCCTTCCCGGAGACTTCCCTGCACAGTCCAGCTGGGCATAGAGAAGAAGGCTTGTTTTGGTCTTTTTTAGTTTATAAGAAAGCTTAGCTAATGGGACTGGATATTTAATAGATAAAACAGGAAAATTAATTTACTTATTTTCATAATCAATTTCCTTGGAAATCCTCAAGAGAGTTGCAGTGCCAGATTCTAGATAGAAAATTATTTCTGCATGAAAAGAGATGCTGAGCTTCGGAACCAGTCCCTGAAAGATAATCCCAGGTCCTCATAAAGCAGACTGTGACTGTGACATCTTTTGAAGAAATCTTCCCAATGTAATTTGAACAGTTCACTCATGTCTGGTATTTCTAGATGCCTAGATGGACCCTGTGAAAGAAAAAATAGGCCAGCCAACGTTTTGGCCTTGCAGAGAGCCGTATTGGTGACACTGTGATGGTCACTAATGCAGCAGCTATTATTATTATTGATTTTCTGGGGAAAATGGACAGAATTGTGTATCCAAGCCTGATAAAAGAGATATAAGATGGATTTTTAGACCAACTCTCTGTGCACCTTGGTCAGTCATTTATACTGACAGATTGATAGTAAATGGAATAGTTTTGGAAATCTGTCTACCAGCAATTCATAAATCCCAATTAAACAATTCTATTACAAACACTCAGTATGCAAAGGCAACTACATATTAAGTTGCAAACTTCATCTTGTAAGGCTAATCTGCCTTTCTTGACCCTGTCTTTCCAGTTCTTCTGGGGAGTAGACGACAGCGCTAATGACAAAAGGCAAATTCCAAGATTTGCTAAAGCTTATGTGCCTCCTGCTCACATGGAAACCTTCTTTAGCAGAGATGAATCAGCCAGGTGATGACTTCTGAACATCTGGTGGTCTTGATCAAGGGTTACATGACAGGCAAAAGTGATCCCCCAGAGCCCTAAAACCGTGAAGCCTCATTATTGCACCGGTACAACCAAAGTAGTGGCATGTTTGAGCGTGTGGCAGGTTCTCCATTTGGGGTTGTGCCTGTCTGTGATCCCTCAAAGGTCTGACAGAGGCTGAGATGAGACAATTGTGGTACATGAGCATTGAGTAGGACACACAAACCAGGAAACAGCTATGTGTGGCATTAAAAGACATACAGCATGCTAATAGTTCAATATTATTGTGGGCCTTAATATGCCAAATGGTAGTAAGTAATCTAGAAGCAGCTTAAAGCGAGAGAGGTAAAAGAATGTGACTGAATGATAGCACAAGCCTCAGCCTGACTTCAATCATGCTAATTTAGGTTAATAGGAAATAAAGTAACAGGAAAGCATTACAGTCAAAGAGTGTCAGATGTGAGCAGTGAGCCATAACATCTGATATGCTGGATTAACACAAAGAACCTGGACTGCAAACAGCAAGGAGGTATATCTGCTGGCCTTAAAAAGACAGATAATTTCATTTTAGAGATAAGCTACTAAAGGAACAACTCAGCCCATATCTGAGCTCATGTTCAAGGTAAGATTCCTGTCTGCAGATGGCTTGGGAGCTTCCTTAGAGCTCGGGTAAATTCAGACAAGATTTCACCCCTGTCAGAGAACTGGCCCCCTTATCACTGAGTGATCTTGAAGGCAGGACTCAGAGCTTCCAGCTGTAATTCCCACTCCTGGGCCTGTTATTGGAAATTTAGTGCTGAAGCCTTATAGAAATTCTTTTGCTTTAGCATCTTTTCCATCCAGAAAATGGTGAGTGCACCATTTCTATGGAGGGCATGCCTAGACTTCCTTCCTTTCATCTCAGGCTTACAGGTCTAAGGCTGCTAACGCGGGAATCCCACTTAGCACATGCTTAGCACATGGATAATATAATGTAGCCATTAGAAAAATGCATTGTGAGAATATGAAAAGTAACAAAAGAACTTATGGTGCAATATATAGGGAAGCAATGGGTCACATAAGAGATGATCACAGGCTGCACCAAAAATGCCAGTGCCAGGCTGAAGGCAGGAGAGCAGAGGGAGTTCTGCCCTAGAAAGGGCTAAAGAGCAGGCTCCAGTGAGCACTGCTAATGGTGAGCAGCACTCCCTGTCACCAGTGGCTGGTGGGGGAGTCAGCCCTGGAAGGGGCATTTGAAACTCATGGTAATGAAAGGAGGCCACTTCACCTCCTTGGCTGGTACCTGACAGCCAGGTATGCATTTCCATTGACCCTGTAAGAGAAACTAAACCAACCAGTAGCTGGATTTCTGGGAAGAGACATGCCATGAGATGTGTGAGATGGAGAGTTTGTCCCCCGCAAACCTGAAGCCAGATGAGGCAAACACCAGGCTGGAGCTGCCCTGCCAGTGCAGAGAAGGCAAATCTCACTGTGAAACACAGCCATTGGGACAGCATCAGCACCAGGTGTGGGGAGAGAACCACTGGGTGAGGTACAAACCTCCAGCGGGTGCAGGAGGGCAGGGGCACTGCTCCAGCATCCCCTGGGAACCACTGCAGAAACCCCTGCACATATGAAGATGAAAGTGAGTGTTTCCAGCAGCTCGGTGTACCTTGGACCCATTTATGTTGTGTTCCATTTGAGCAAGGAAACTAGTGGGTCTCTTGGATGAAGCCTGATACCTGTGTTGGGAGGATGGGGAGCAGGAGTCTGACAGGAACCTCTGCTGCAGCACCCATTTGAAGGGGCACATGCTGCATTAAGCTGAGGCCTCCATAACTGCTTTGGCCTGCCTGAAGTTTCATGGCACAGCATGGCCATAGCTGGCCAATTGCCACATCTGAGCCAGCTGCCTTGCCCAGACAGCTGCAGCTGCATGTCCTGTCTCTCTGAAGCTGTGCCCACAGATTCACTGAATTCTGAACAGCTGGACAAACTCAGACAGTGTGGTTCTTTTAGCTGCGATCCTTGGTTTTGCAGCAAAAAAAAAAAAACTTAGCGTATGAATTGGGTGACTCTACAGCTAAGGAGACAAACAGAAAGGAATACAAATATAATACATAGAAAATATTGTGATTTTAAGTCAATCTGTCCCCTGGAGATCAGGGCCAATGGTATAAATATAGCTAAATGAAATCTATGCAGTGTTCACCCACTTTTCACTGCATGACCTAAAAATTCAAGTAGAAGATTTTCCCTACCTGTTAGAACTGGCCACTTGCATGTTGCCATGCTCATGGTGCCACTTCCTTGTTCATAGTCACTGCTCATGGTAACAATATCCAGGGATTTACCTTTTTTCTTTTGTTGTCTTTCCCAGCTTCGCCTCCTCTCTTGCTCATCCTTCTCAACAGATCTGTCACGCTGGCATTAACCATCTTACCATCTTGCTTGATTAGAAACCACTTTGGTTTGGATTACATGAAGAGAGTTATACAATGCAGAGCCTCGGCAAACAGGTCTCCTTTCCTTCTCCTGGAGTCTGCCTATACACCTTGCCAAGCATCCAGCTGCCAGGCCCAGTGTGAAGCTGGGTGTCCCATCGGCTGCGGACAGTCGTGTTTCCTTCACTTGAAGTGGGGCTAGTTCCTGGCAATGTTGGAGCTGATTAAAACTCTTCACAAGATCAGTTGATTAATTGAGACAACAGAAACACTGATCAGCAGGAACCAGCACATAATGAATATTCAGGAGGCCCTAAAGTAAAATTTCTTTAATAAATAACACCCTCTCTTTCATGATGTCTGGAAGTGTCTCATTCATGACTACTGAGCCAGCACTTTCCCCTCCAGCCTCCTTGCACAGTAGAATCTGTTCACTATCAAGCTTAGGAAATACACTGAAAACAGTCAAAATGAGTGACAGAGATTTGTCATGAACCCTAGAGAAAGCAATAACCTCATTTTGACAGAATAAGGACATTTTTTACAGTGGAACAACCTTCCCAAGGATGTGGTAGAGTCTCCAGCCTTGAAGGTTTTCAAGATGGGCCAGTCTCAGTGTGCTAGATAGCAGGTTCTTTCTCCCAAAAAAGGTTGGACCAGATCATCTTTCGAGGCTGCTTCCAACCAGGGCTCTTCTCTGATTCTGTAATAAAAGTGAGTGTGATCTCCTTAAAATATAAAGCAGCTGCTTAGGCTCCACAGGTCTCTGTTTCTCTGTTGGCCTTGACCAGCTGCAGCTCTGCCTGGTAAAATGGGCAAGGGCAGCTCAGTGCCCTCGGCTGCAGTGCATCTCTTCCCCAGGCACCTGCAGTAGCTGTTGGGACCTGTCAGGAGCTGGGAGTTTTGCAGTGTACCAGCACCCCAGTCCCACACAAAGCAGCTCCAGTAGCAGAGACAGGGGTGATGTCTCCAAGGCTGAAGTCCTCTTCTCCCTCCTTATTATGATATTAGATACAGGTTGTCTGGCATCTTTCTGTATACAGAGAAATCTAATTGGATTCATTATAGCAGTATTTGCATACATTAGCATCACTGACACAGAGCAGAGTTATTATTACATAACTGTCCCAGTTTGGAAGGAGCTGTCCATCAGCCACCTACAGTGCTGGCAGGAGGCATTTTGTTGGCGGAGAGACTACTGCAACCTGCTCTCCTTGCCATTTGTTTGACAAACAGTATTGTATCAGCCAGGGGACTTCACTAGCTGTCTTCGTGATGACACATATCTGGTCTATCATTAAAAGGAAAACCTCTCTAGATTTATATGTGTATAAATTAAAAAGGTATTTTTTCAGTAACTTCTTAACTGAATTCTGAGCAAAGTGAATCTAAATTTTCCATTAGACATTTTATCCTGTTTTACAAACCATAACAGAAGCTGTGAGCCCTTTCATATAACCAGAAGTACATGCTGAAGCAAAATTTCTTACATCATCAGTTATTCACAACTTTTTGTAATGTACAGAAAATTAAAAGCTCTGTAGAACAATCAATTGGTAGGTGGTGTATTCTGAATTAGAAAGCTTTTCATAAAATCATAGAGTTGTTTAGGTTGGAAAAGACCTTTAAGTTCAGAGTCCAACCATTAACTCATCACTGCCAAAGTCATGACTAAACCGTGTCTCTAAGTGCCACATCTATATGTCACTTAAATACATCCAGAGAGGGTGACTCCACAACCTTTCTCGGCAGCCTTTTCCAGTGCTTGACAACCCTTTTGGTGAAGAAATTTTTCCTAATATCCAATCTAAACCTCCCCTGGAACAATCTGAGGGTGTTTCCTCTTGTCGTATCACTCATTGCTTGGGAGAATGATCACCTGGCTACGACCTCCTTTCGGGCAGTTCTAGAGAGCAACAAGGTCTCCCCTGAGCCTCCTTTTCTCCAGGCTGAACACCCCCAGCTCCCTCATCAGCTGCTCCTCATCACACTTGTGCTCCAGACCCTTCACCAGCTTTGTTGCCCTTCTCTGGACATGCTCCAGCACCAAATTGTCTTTCTTGTAATGAGACACTTGATGGTATTTCATTAGATACTCTGATTTCTAAAATGTTTCAATGCAATTTTTTCTGCTTTTCTTTCAGTGGAAAAAGAACATACAAGATGACAGTTTTAGGAACCACGTGTTAATCTCAGCCCCTGACAATGGCATCATCCCCTCTGTGTGCCCAGATGAGGTGAGTTCTGCCGATGTAAAAAGAAAACAGAAGATTTCTGAAACAGAAATTGTGAATATTTTCTGATACAGAGTTTGCCTGAAATGTTTTAAAAACAAGACAAACACTAAATTTAAAATAATTTTTATTTTTGCAAGTAATACTATGTATTTGGTATGCAAACATGTCTCACAAAAAATAAACAATGCTATCAACCTGGGAGGTGCACTTTTTATCACACAAGTGTCCTAGCAAACAGGACTGAAGGTCACAGATAAGGAGCAAAACCTGAGCCATTAATGCCTGTGTGGATAGCACAGCTAATGAAGACAGCAGGTCAGCTCTTCAACCTGCACAAGCCAGGGCTTTGTGGTGACACATCTCCCTGCTGCACCAGAGGAATTTGCTGATTAGAGTCCTGGGGTCTAATCAGCAAACTGGGTGCTGATGGGTCCTTCCAAGAAGCTGGGGATAACTATATTTGTGACAATCTCTGTGATAAGAGCAAAGCAGTGTCTATTCTCAGCCTCATTACGGATAAAACTTGTAATGGGAAAATAATGGGAAAGGTGGCGAGGCACTGTCAAAGCCCTGTCAAGGCAAAAGCCAAATGTCATCTCCTAGACAATGCTGCTGTTTCACACAGGCACTGTGTCAGAGCACATTATGCAGAGGGGGAGCAGGATGGACAGTTTGGCAGCAATTCAGTTACTTCAGACTGGCAGATCATTCCCAGTTTTTCTGGAGAACATATATTTTGCTAATTGATCGGAAATGCCAATGAATGAACCACAGACAAACCCAGAACTTGGATTTAAGATAGCTACAAGTTTCACTGAATGGGCATGGTGGGCAGCAGCCTTTGGGGGTTCCTTGGGGCTGCTGTGGGAGGGAGGGAATGAGGGGGCGTGAGCCTTAGCTCAGGTTTGGAGCGAGGCTGTTTTCTTCTTCCTCAAGATATATGAGGATTAAAAAGAGAAGACACAGTGATGCTCTCACATTTCCATTTAGGACAAGACTGGTTTAGTACAGCCATAGCCATTTCCCAACAGTGGATTGCACATCTGTGTCACATATAACACATTCAATATGCTCTCTGGAGACTTCCTCATCACCACAGAAAAGGAGCCACAACACAGTCAGGTTTGGAAAGTATGTGAGAAACCATATTAAAACCCAAGAAGAAGGGCATCAGAGGGCGTCCCAAAGTGAATTCAACCATGGCATCCTTCAAAATGTGTCCTGGGCTCTGTTGTGCCCACAGAGAGGATCACGCTTTTGCAGAGTGAGACTATCCCCAGCCAGACATTTGGAGTCTGCTGCAAACCTCTCAGGCACAGAGCTGGATCATCCATCAGGAGAAACACAGAGCTTCATCTATTTGCAAAAAAAAAAAAACCTCAAAACCCAATCTGTGTCAGACATCAATAGAAAAAAATGCAGGGGGGATTATTAGTTACAACTTGTTGAAAACAGACAGCTTTGAAAAACAAAGCCATGATTTGCAGAGTGCAGAGCTAGCCCTTTAGAAACTAATTGTCCTGCCCTCTGCTCTCCTTGGAGGAAGGTGGCTGGCAGCTCCCCACGCCTGACGTGCCCACAGCCCCCTCTCCAGAGAACATGGCCTTGCAGAGATAAAGAAGCTGTTACAGCAGCCGTCGCTTCCCTTCCCGATAAGGATGACTAATAACTCACTCAGCAGGCCCCTCTTTTTCGGATGTGCCATTTTTAAAGTCTTACAATCAGTCAAGTCTGATTGAGGAAAGTATCATTTCCCTGGGAGTGGCAACCAGCTGGGAAAGCTGGTGGCCCCAGGTCAATCAATTAATCCTGGTCAGGCAAGTCCCCAGAGCAGTGGGTTGGCGAAGGTCACAGGGCTCTGCACGAAAGCCACTTCCACCAGAGCATGAACTGCCGTGCTCTGGGTCCCCACCCACCCACCAGTGTAAAATGACTAACCTGCCTGTAAGACAGACCACCCAGCCTGCTGAGTCCTGATGTGAGATTCTTTCAGTGGGTGCCTTTGCTAAAAGTTAAATCTACCATCTGGTTGAATGGGCAGGGCTTGACCCGAGGAATGTTGGCTGTCAGCAGCTGGAGCCACCGTGCTTTTGGCAGAAGGGAAGGCAAAAGCATCCTCACCCCAGCACCTGCTGTCTGGAGCCTCATAATAAAGAGACAGCATCTGAGCTGCTGTCACTGCTGTTTCCCCAAAGGTGTGCCCCATAAAGCAACAAAGCCACCCTTTTTAACCCTTCGGTGCCTTCAGCTGCTATTCCTAGTGCTGCTGCTAATGCACGTTATAAAGGAGGTTCGAGCACCTGGAGAAATCCCAGCAGCAAAGGCCAGGGCTGGGGATGCCTGTCAGGAGGAAAGCAGTGCTTTTGCTGTCGCTACAGAGAGCTGTTCTGCAAGCAAACTCCACAGGGAAGTCATGCCAAAATCTAAAGGCATAAAAGCAAAGAGGGTCTGTGTAACCACAAGGCAGCGTCGAAGGCATCCAGTGAAGGAAGCAGGATGGTACAGCTGCAGGCGTGCTGCTGAGGGGCCTCAGCTCTTCCACTGCACCAATCCCGGCACAGCCACTGCCGAACACGGAGAGGCAGGAGCAAGCACACCGTTCCCTGCGTGTCAGCAAAGGGAAACAACAGTCGGATTAAATCCCGCAGACTTCAGTCAGCACCCGTGGCTTACGCCAAGAATTTCAAGCTGCAGATAGCAGCCATGTAGATGTTTACATGCAGCATTTTAAACCAGTTCCTGTGACTCATCATAATACAAGTATTTTCCTAGCTGAATGTAGGCACCTAAAGATTACCTGCAAAACGGCAGCCACATTTAACTACTGCTGTGTTGTAAATATCAATAATTAAACAGTAACCATTCTGAAGATCACAGGAGATGACAGCAGACTAAACTTGTGATGCTGTGAGAAAAGGGTATTTTTCTCTAATAGCTCTGAGAATGTCTTAGAAAACCATCTTGTCGGAGTGTGTGTTTTCCATAATCTAACAACTCTTCAGCTTTTGAGAGAAAGCAATATAAAGGATCAAAACAACTGTAATTTTAAAAATTCTATTAAGATAAAAACCTCATGGAAAGGCACTTTCATTCTGCACTCTCATCCTCTCTCCTGCTTTACCCAGCCACATTTCTTACCTGAAAAGCTTGATGTGCCAGCCCCACAAAGGCAGTAGCACAAGAGGAGAGCAGCAGAGTCTGCCTACCCTTTGCATCGCCTGGAAAACTGAATGCTGCCTTCTACCTTTCATGTAGTGACGTGCACACACCGCAGAAAGCCAGCCTGGCTTTCCAAAGTACAGGTTATGTTTAAAAGGATCGTGATGAAAAAATGTCAGTTGTAAGCTGAGCAAATAGTCTTTGGTGTTTATTAAAAAGATAACAGGGCACCCCGCAATTGGTAGCTTCAGTTACGGCTCGAATACTGCTTGTTAAACAGGGCAGAAGAAGGATTGGGGGATGGTACTGAAACACAAAACCAGGCAAGCCAACATTTCAAGGGAGCTACGTTATGACCTGTATGAAATGGGCTGCCAACATTGCCCCACTTTTGGAGGCAGTAAATACTCTCATTAGAAAAATCTCCATCAAAGCTCTTGTCTTTCTTATCAGAGGTGATTCAGTCCCAAGGCTCCAGCCATTCTCAGAAACGGTGCTTCTGTGCAGCACATGGGTGCCCAGTCTGCACTCCTCAGGTGCTGCACCCCTGCCATGGCACAGGAATTTACATTCCTGGAGTCTCAAGAGCAGCACTTCTAACCATGCAGCAGCTCTTTTTGGGGGAAGAGCTGCACCAGCACATGCTGACGTGGCACTGCAAACCATTACACCCATGCTGGTAATACTCCCCCAGACATGGTCTTATTCCAGGATCAAGGTATTTTCATAATTTTACCACTGTGGATTAAAACTCAAAAATTTCCTGTTATTCCAGAAGTGGAGTTTCCCCATGGGGATTTATACCTGTGCATCCATATTGGCTTACTGTAGTAGAATAAAAATATTGCTGACTATTAAACATCCCTAAGCTGTCTAGAAGTATACAGGAGACAACAAAGATCCTGGGTAAAGGGGAGAGAAAGGGTTGGAGGAGAAGGAGAGGTGGTCTCAGAGGGCTGGTCTGTTTAACTGCTCTCCAAACTAAGAAATCTTGGAACTATGTCTTTAAAGTAAGGTTTTCAGGTGATGCAGACTTGCCTTTCATATATGCTTTATCAATTCCAGGAAAACTGATGAGACTCTCCTTCTGAGAAAGCAGGTGGCTCTGCTCCATCCAGCTCTTTGAAATCACCTAATGAGATCATTTCATCCAGGAGACAACTGAAGAGCCCCAACTGCACAGCAGCCGTCACACAGCAGAGCAGTCAGAGAGTGAAGGGCATTCAAGGTTTCAAAACCACATCCTCCCTCATCTCAACATGATTAAATCAGTGGTGAGATGGTGTCTGCAACAGCCCCTGTCAGCTATGAAGACAGAGCAACCAGTCTGTCAGTCGGCGACCGGTGGGTGAAACAGAGAGCACCACGGTCCTGGGGAGAAAGTAATGAACCTTCATTTCCACTGCCGTCTGCTCTGTGACAGATAAAAACTAGACTTCACTGCCGAGTTTGTCAGGTGATAAATTCAGGCTAGTTTAAGGCAGGAAATCTGGGAAATGCTGATGAATGTTGTCAGCTATGAGTGCAGAGTGGGGACCCTCCTGTCCAACCGGAGCAACCCAAGCAAGCATAAAATCATGGAATCATTTAGGTTGGAAAAGACCTTTACAATCATCAAGTCCAACCATTAAACCTAACACTGCCAAGCCCACCACTACACCAAGTCCCTAAGTGTCACATCTACACATATTTTAAATACCTCACTGTGCTGTAGAAGTGTAAAAGCGAAGCAGAAACCTCACACTTAATTATCTTAAAATTCATGTAATGTCATACAGCAAATGTCATCCCTATAGTGTCAGGAGATCTGTTCTTTCAGACACTGATCTTTTTATGCCCTTAAAGAAACAGCCTGCCTCTTTCCTCAGTCTTGCAGGGTTTCTCCAGTACATCTCTGCATCAAAAATAGTGTGGCCAGCAGGTTGAGGGATGTGATTCTGTCCCTCTGTTCCACTGTTGTGAGACCCCCCCCCAGCACAGGAAGGACATGGACCTGTTGGAGTGAGGCCAGAGGAGGCCACAAAGATGATCAGAGGGATGGAGCACATCTCCTATGAGGAAAGGCTGAGACAATGGGGTTTGTTCAGTCTGGAGAAGAGAAGGCTGCAGGGTGACCTAATTGCAGCCTTCCAGTACCTGAAGGAAGACTACAAGAAAGATGGAGAGGGACTTTTTTTCAAGGGCATGTAGTGACAGGACAAGAGGCAATATCTTCAAACTAAAAGAGAGTAGGTTTAGATTAGATAAGAAATAACTGTGAGGTTCATGAGACACTGGAACAGATTGTCCAGAGAAGCTGTGAATGCCCCAGCCCTGGTAGTGTTCAAGGACAGGTTGGATAAGGCTCTGAGCAACCTAGTCTAGGGGAAGATGTCCCTCCCCACAGCAGGGGGGTCAGAACTAGAAGATTCTTAGGGTCCCTTTCAACTAAAGCCATGCTATGATTCTAGGATCTGTCTGCTTCATGAGAAGCCAATTGGAGTTCAAATTCTTTTCCTACTTCATCACATCCTACTCAAAAGGAGACACTGCCACTGCTGGTAAAACAAACTCAAAATTCAGGTGCCTGATTTACAGTCCTTCCACAGCATCAGGCTTTGGCTGGGTAGGAGATGGGGAAAGATCTTCTGTTGTTATTCATTAGTAGATGATTTATAGCATAAGTAGAGCTTCTGACATAGCCCTCTTTTATCTCCTCAGCTTTACAGCAGGATGTTGGGAGTTGGAGAGCTGATTTCTTCCATCAGCTGCTGCTTTTCCTAGCTGTCCACCAGTGATTATCCAGGACACAGAGGAGTCTGAGGTGGGAAGTGCATCCCTGAGGCACCCCTGAGCATCTTTAAAGCATGAGACACTGGATTGAATAGGAGTGGCTTAATACAGTAGCTGTTTCCCACTGAGCCACAAAACACTAAGATAACACAAATACCCACTGTCTCATTCAGAGTTTAGGTTGCTGTGCTGCAGTGAGATACTAATTTAGTTGGTTTTGATGAGGATAATGCTTTTGCTTGTTATACAGACAGTGTAGGATTTACACTCCCTTGAGGATAAGCAAGTTTAGAAATGCTGATTTATTGGGGAAGCAGAGAGAGAAGTTCTTGAAGGCAGAGAATAACAGAGACCTAGAGCAGCCAGCCAGGTTACTAAATCCCATTCCCTGCTGTCCCACGGCCCAGATTATGCTATCCTCTCCAGATGCCAGCGACTTTTCTTTGGCAAAATAGCAAAGCATTTGCTCTGTGAATAGCTTGGAGAGCTTAATGCAAAACCTCAGTGTCTGGGGGGGTAGAAGCTTTCCAACTGAAATGTACTCTGTGTATGTCCTGACTGAATGCCCATTTGTGGGCTGGTCCTGCCCTTTCAGTAGATGCACCTCCTCTTTCTCAGTGTTTCCCCTTTGGTGTATCAGCAGGCAGGGACAGTGATTTGCTGGACTCATCCTGCAGCCCTGGAGGTCACTAACCACTCCCCAGCCAGGCTTGAGACATCCCTGAGATTTGCTAACAGAGCTCTGCAAGGAGTCCATGCAGCCACCTCTCAAATGGCAGAGCATCCTTGCTCTTCTGTCCATGATGGTAGGACTAAATCTTCTGGGTCTCTGTGATGAAATTACCCCAAGAGAAGAACAGGACCCAGAGGAGGGTCAGGATGAGGCATATGAGTCTGCACTGTGGCTGAGGCAGTCTTTCCTTCTGCTTATCACTCAAGTTCATGGTGAGAAATGAGTGAGTTTCCTGTTAGGATTTCTTCTTGTTGTTATCTACAAAATATGCTGTGTAAAAGATTCAAGCAAATATTTCACTAACATGCTTTGAACTGCATATTGTCCCAGTATGAAGAAATAATGCCAGGGCTCCGTTTTGATGAGGCGTTTCTCTTGTGGGACATCTTGTACTGTTCATTTGGGTCCTACATAGAATCCATCCCAACTAAAACCTCCCTTTCCCTTCAAGAACAGCACCTGAGCTATCTTTAAAGGGATATAATGACTGCAATCCTGAACAATGTCCCTAGGTCATTGTAGGGAGGATCCCACTGTGGCAGCAGGTGCAAAACGGCAGCCTGGCTAGAGAGGCACTAAGGGTTGGCACAAGTTTTTGTTATTCCTGTTCTGCTAAGTTCCTCAAAGGCTCAAGGACATTCTTTAAATTCCTTTCTCCCAGCCCAGTTGTTTGATAACCCATAAATAGCTCCTTTTCAAACACAATGCTGAAAGCCCCAAGTCATGAGCCAAGAGAGAAAATGTTTCAGTATTTAAGCACTTCATTGAACTTACGGAGACCAAAAGCTTCAGTGGTCTGTTCAGACTTAAAAAAACAAAACCAAAAGCATATTCAAGAAGTGCTATTTTATTCCGAGGTTCCCATAAAAAAGGACTGTTTTCCTTCAGTCATCACAAATATACCTACGGAGCACAAAAGGTCATGAAAATAGCAAGAATGAGCTGAGCTGCAGCAGCTCTGTGTGCTTTCATGAAGTCAGCTTGAGGATCATGGCCAGGGTTCTCACATCCAGATACCCAAATATAAAGTTATGCATACTCACCATGGCTGAATTACCAGGAGTCTTTATGTTCAGAACTGGAATTTGATCAACAATTTCTAAAAAATTCTCTGTGATGACTAATTTTGGACACCAAAAAGCAAATCTATTTCAGAACACAAGTTCCTTATGGAAATACTGAGATTCAGTTTCTTTCATGTGTCATTCATGGGATTGCTTTGTTCCATGACTGTGAAGGCATGATCAGGGAGCAGTGACACTGGGCATTCTTAGTATTAATACTGTTTGATATTAGTTTATAAATATCATACCAATACATACCTAGTTGTTCCACTGTGTTCATTTAGCACATCCTCCTAGCAACATGAAGTCATTTCTTTGGCTTTAAGGCAAAGCAGTGCTTTCAGACAAAGCACTTTCCAAAAGGAAAGAACAATGTTTTGCCTTCCTGAAGACTTTCCACCTATGCCAGCAGGTACCCCACTCAGCACAAGTCCTGCTGTAGTCTCTGGGATGCCCTTCTGTTGTGCATGCATGCACAAGGCCGCATTCCTGAACCCCGTGCCACTGGTTAGCATTATTATCAGTAATCTGATGTCACTAGATGACAATCCATGGATAATAACAGAGTAAAATACCTGTTATCAACTTGGCTGTGGGATCTAGAAATGCTGGCTGGCCTCTTTTATCCTGGCAAACCTAAGCCGTGTAACACAATTAACATTTGCATTAAATGCCCCTGAGTAGCAGAGCTATTTATTTACCCTCTAACTGAGCCTTACTCTGAGGCATGTGTTTACCTTTCTACCTGGGAGTATTCCTTTTCAATTATACAACCTGTATGATTAGTTTCAGCACAGGCTAAATTGCTGCAGTTGACGAGGGTCTCCAGGATAAACACCCTCCCTTTCCCTGCTCTCTGCATCCTTCCTGGAGGAGACTAAGAGGCTGAAGACATTACACTCATTTTGGTGATAGCTGCTATAAATGTTAAGTGGCCTGTGAGACTGGGAATATCCTGCAGAAAGCAACCATGATAATAAGTCATGATAAAAGTATTAGAAATGTCTCACAGCTTGTCAGTTACTGTGTCTTTGCTGAGGAAATAAGCATGAGGAGCAGAAAACTCACTTCCAGTCTGGTCACTCTCACATAACTTTCTTGTACTAACAGGAGGTGGCTGAAGTTGCAATCAGGTCTTCTGATTGCCTGGCTCCCCTGTCTCCAGGTATGGTACTAACTTCTGCAGTCCACTGAAAGGCAGCCCAGGAATTCAGCAATGGCACATTCCCATCCCTACTTTGCAGAAAAAAATACAATCTGTCACCTCTGCTCAGGATGCTGCCATCACTTCTGCTTCCCAGGCAGGGATAGGCTTGTGCCTCCCTGAGATCTCCACTCCTGCTTGCCCCAGCAGTGCTTGTGAGATCATGGACCCGCACATGAAAGAGCTTGTTCTTCTCGTGGACTGGCTCTGTCTCCTGGTTCTCCCCTAATAACATGACTTGTTGATTTAAGATGGTGTCTCTCAAGCTTTCTTCCAGTTTTAGGAAATTAGAAGATTTGTTTTTCAACTTGATCTGTATCTCTGAGAGTCGGACTAGTTTATCAATCGAATGCAAGACCAAACACTATGACATTTTTCTTCCCTCTATGGAGTGTAGATCAAACTTTTTCCAAAAAACCCCTACTTTTAGTAGTAGAGGTTTAACCATTCACTCACACATCATTAAGGATACAAACTCCAAAAACACTACCAGGTGCTTCTCTGTTGCTGAACTGTGTTACTGAGGAAGTGGCCTTTGGCTGCAGTGATGGGATCTCTCAAGCAGCTCATCACAGTTCCACATGTTCCTAAGCAAGGCAAATGAGAAGGGTTTTGGTTTAGCATGTGTAACTACTTCTGCCTCCTGCTCCTAGACCGTGTCTGGTGATAACTAAACTTAAGAGCCAAATAAGAATTCAGATTAATTTATAAAATTATGCTAAGGAGTTGGAGATAAAATATTTTCCTTTCTTTTGGGATAAAATCTAATCTAAAACAGTCTTGCCTTCAGAAGACTGGCTCTACTACAGCCGTTAGCAGTAGATTAGACATAAAGTCCCAGCTTTGCTGAAAGGAGAAAGTTATGCTGGCAACTGTTTGACTATCAGTCAGGAAAGGCAATCCCCTCCAGGCCAATGTGGATATGATGGGTGAAGAGAGGATCTTTGCAGCGATGATATTAATAGCTCATTTGCAAATTTTTACCCAAATTATTCACTTCAAAAGCTCAGCTTGGGGACTGAGAGAGATATTTTTCAACAAAACATTAGTCTCAATTAACTAAATGTAACCAAGATAAATGAGCTAAAAAAATCAGCAGCAGATAAAACTGGTGAGGCCATTAAATCTATGATGGGAAGATGCTGAAACTTGGAAGGCACCCGAACAAAATCCTGCAAGTATTCCAAGGCAGGGTCAGAAAGGGATAACGAGGCCCTCCCAGGCTGGAGATGATGAGTGGCCAGACGGTCTTGACACAGACCGTCAAACAACAGCACAGCCCACAGCAAACACTGTGCTCTAAGGTGGGAAAGACTTCTAATGAGCTATTTCAGTCACATACATGCTATGAAAAAAGGACTTGACATTGTTCCCAGTGACAGTGCCCTCCAGTTTAGGGACTAAATCACAGCATCTTCACAGGAAGATGCAAAGAGATAGCAATAGTGTATTTCTTTTGTCTTTGATCTTGGAATACTAATAGTAACGTGTTCATAAGAGCTATGTTGGAGTAAAAAAAGTAAGCTGAAGAACACAAATAAAATAAAATAAAAATAAAATAAAATAATAGAGTGTACTAGAATAGAACAGAACTACAATAATGTTAGCTGATATTAGGGCATTAAGCCAAAGTTTTATGAACACTTACAGCAGGTCGTGCACTTTTAGGTAAACAGTAAGTTATTTAGTAAATAGGGCCGCCTTAAAAGACTATTTTGTGATGTCTTCAGAAGGACCAACATCCCAATTCTCTCAGAGGACGCAGATGTACAGAAGCAACTATTATCTTGTGGGATGGCACGCCATGGAGGAACCAGCCTGTACACTGGAGACAAAATGAACAAAATGCTCTTTAAGGCATCAGGAGGCATCAGAAAGCTCAGCTGCCGTTTGCAAAATATCTGCAATATGTTATCAGCCCAGCGTAAATGAGTCGGATGCTTCCCGCAGGAGCCATTATACGGCAGGCGGGCGGGGAGCGGGGGCTGGCAGATGGCTGCTGGGGATGCCTTTCTGTCCGGAACATTGGGAATGAGCAGAGCGTGCCCCCGGGCACGGCCAAGCTCTCCGTGCCAGCCCCCCGGCCGCTCCGGGAGCGCTGAGCCCGCACCGCGGCCGCCGCCGCATCCCGGGCACGGCCCATCCCCCGCCGGCTCTGCCGCCCGTCCCGCTCCGGGATCCAGCAGCGCCAGGGAACAGCTCGCCAGGGCTCCCGGGAAAGCCGACTGGCACCATCGAAAGGCTGGAAGAGAAACGTGCCTGTTATTGCCCCAGCCCTGCACCGCGGTGTGCCACGGAAGCCCTCCGGGAGAGCAGCATTTCTATTGTGGGCTCGGCCCCCTTGGGAGAGCAATTCAGTTTGCTTCATCTGTTACTGCCACGGCTTGTTAAAAGGACAGATCATCCCCCTCCTGCGCCGTTCATTTCCATTTGATCCTGTTCATTATTTCTAGCCAGCGTTTTATAAATCAGTGTCCTGCAGGAAACCCCGAAACTGAGCGTAACAGAGACCTAGGCAGGCACAGTGCTCACATCCAGACAAAGAAATCGCTGTTAAACTGTGCATGGCTCTGTGTGGCACTGAGTGTGCAACCTCGCTGCTGCTCGTGTGGCTTCAAACGCAGGCCTGCAGCAACCCTGAGCCAGCGCACGCAGCATTTTGGGTGTCCCCTGGCATGGAACAGACACCTGCATCCTTTCAAAGGTTCCTATCGAAATAATCAGCAACCAGAACACTTGAAAGCAACTAAGTCTTTGAAAGGCAAGCTATGCAAGCTCTTTGTTCCCCCACAAACTTGGGAGTGCTGATATTTTTCTACCTATTTGGAGAGGTTATCATCATTTTTGAAAACGTGGTAAATCTTTTACAGAAAAGGCTTTAAACTGTTTGGGCTTTTAATTTTATTTTTCCCCAGGTAGAGCCAGAAACCTTTAGTGTTTTCTACATCAGTGGCTTCCCTGAGGTTTTTCACTCAAAAAGATTGAATTTTACCTTGGTAGATTATTTCTATTATTTATTTGTGCATTTTCCTGTAAACAAGACTGACTGCTTAATGGAAAGTCATCTCCTGTGTTTCTCGAAGTAGAAAGTAGCTGCTGTCCCAAAGGCAGCAATAATTGCTTGAATGGCAATGAGTAATTGCTTGGTAACAGCCAGCGCAGGGCTTTGCTTTTCACCGGGAACCTGTTCCCTGCACGGTGACTAATTAGCTACTGCCGAAAGGAAACGGGAGAAGTGCAGAGCTGCTGTCTGCTCTCACTCCCAGTGTTTTGCAAGGTGTTTCCTGACACCTCCCAGTCTCAGACCAGCCATGGCCTGAGTCCAAAGTCCTCCTTAGCATGTTTGGCCACCTGCTCTATAGCCTTCATCTGTGATAAGATTTAAAACCACACTGCATTTTTCCTGTCTCTGGAGCAAAATAAAATCCTCAATCCTCAGCTAGCATGGTTGAGTTTGTCCAACTGGGCAAGGGGCTTTTGGTTAATCAGCAAGTGGTGGAGCTCTATTGCTGGGCAGGCACTGGACCACCACTTTGGTCAATGTAGTTCTAGCAAAATACAAGGGAGAAGTGGATGGGACAGACACAGGGCTCCACTCTCTACATTGTGGGCCACCCACTGGCTCTCCTCACTAAGGGCTGTCATGCCTCTTTACTTTAGGAAATGAAAAGCTTAGATCAAATCTCTCTCTGCTGGGTTCTAATACAATGCTCTCTGGGAAAAATAAAGGCCCAGCTCTCAGGGCTAGTAGATACACATATGCTCAGAGTAGGTTTTACGAGGAAATTTCAGGAGTAACTTCTATGTGACAACATAATTAAATACTATATTATAAAGTGTATGTATAGCAAAATTAAGCTAAGCCTGCCTTGGAAGATATGACTAGGTTATTTCCTAATAAGAGAACATTTCACTTTGGAACAGTGGTACTTCTTTACCCAAGTTTTTACGTGCCATATGAGTAGGGAAGTTCATTAGCTTCAGTCACAGGCTTGACAAGTCTCTCCAGTGACCATGTCCCTTGTCTTTCAGCTTCATTACACACATCAAGCATGAGGGAGATGGAAAGAGTGAATGAGAATTTTAATTGCTTTAGGAAGCATGATGTTCTGTTCATGTTCGTGTTTAAAGAGTCACTTCTTGGGGTAGCTCTTTTAGCCTATGTAAAACAATAATGACAAGGTTAAGAGGGAATGTCATGGTTAATTGTTTTAAAGTTAATAAATATATAACTGATTTCAAGCCTGCATTTTGCAATAATCCAGTCTTGCTCCCACGGGACTCCACAACACTTTTGTGATTGACTTGAAAGGAATCAGGTTGCAGACTTTCCAAAAAAGTAAAATCCAGCACTTAAATAAACCCTTTATTCTAAAATTCCAGGGTCATCTTCAAAGATGCATAGTACTATTACTTCCATTATACAGAAGTAGATGCTAATGTTACACAGAGTCAGCCAGATAGTCAGGTGATGAACAAAACCATAGCCTCTTAAATAAATGAGCTTCAATGAAGCTACAGATTGTATTTCCAACAGATAATTTATTATTTTTATTGTTTACAAGGGAAATTCTTCTTACAATCCATTTTTAAACACTGTTTGGAAACTGTATTTCAAATTCTTTTCCAAAATAAAGTATTACCTTATCTATATGCACTGTTAGTGTATCTGTTACTGCCTTCCCTAAATCCCCAAATCAGCCCATGGGCTCTCAGCAGTGCAAGCAAACCACTCACTGCAGGGAAGGACAGCGGTGCCAGGCAGCTGTGGTACTGCAGCAAGGGGAGGGGGTGAAGGGGGCCAGGATGGGATGGAGCAGCCAGCACTGGCAGTTCTGGAAAGCAGGACCCAGCCCTGTGCTCACCCCGGGCATGAACCCACCTGCTCCCCACGGCAGGGCAGCAAGTTCCCCAATTTCCACACTGGGGAGGATACCTTCGTTCTGCTGCAGCAGCAATCACACAGGCGGCATGTGGCCTCTTCTGGACTTCAAACTCAGTCTTGGCATCTGCAGATTTGCAAAAATCTTTGAAGAGCTGGGAGTGAATCTTCCCAGTTTTCTCTGAAAGTGCCTGGCAAACACAGAAAGTGCATTCACAGCTTGCATCTTCCAACACAGCCTCTGAGCTGCTGTATGTTGGGTCTGTTTCCCATCAGGGCATCCATATCAGCAGTTTGGTTTTAGGCACCTTGCCAGCCCTCTAACACACTCATTCCCCTTGGATAGGTTGTGTATGTCAACAGGCATTTGCTTTGCATTATTCCGGGTCCTGGTTCACAGCTGAACATTGTTTGGACTTCCTGTGGCATAAAGGTACCCCCACTGCTTCCTAGAGCACGATGATTTCTAGTAATTCTATACTGATGATTTTGTCTCACAGCAATCAATTATTTCTCTTCTATCTGGTAATTCCATGTGTTTCTACTGGAAATTATGTATTAAGAGACCCAGCAAACCGAAAATTAGCAGTGATTTTCTTTTCTTTTTTTTTTTTTTAATAATAAAAGCAACCAGCATTTCCAAAAATACTCCTCTTTTTCATGTGTCAATCACAAGCCAGGAACCGTTCTTGAATTATTGCTGCTTGTAGGAAACTGCCTTAACTTTACAGATACCAGAACAAAGTGCTTATTTTTGTTATCATGAAAGAAAAACTCATACGTCCTTCAGCCTGCCTATATTTCAAAGCCCATATGAAGCAGAGCAGCAGGGGTAGCAGTTTCTCAGAGTCAGCTGAAAATAGTGATGATGAATTGCATATATGCCCCCAGATCCCTGCCCCTCCTCCAAAAGCCAGTCTCTCAGATTAGGCTGAACACAAACAGGGCTGCACAGGACCACCTGCTCTCCCTTGTGCTACATAGTATGTTCTCTAAACTCAAATGTGCCTGGAAATGTAGTGAACCCAAGTTCAGAGGAGGCAACTCAAGGCAGTGGGGTATAACGGAGTGGGATGCAGAGAAGCATCATTTATTTTGCAGTTGTTAGACTGCTGTGAGTCTCTTTCCAAAATGTATCTCTTACCTGTTTAGCAAATGCCCAGAAGTAAGTGCTGTTGTACACTGTACAACAACATATCTGGCATCAGCTCACAGGAGAGACTGGTTTTCTTAGAGGAGTTGGGGCAGCAGCAGCTCCTACAGAGCAGGAGCTCACAGCCTTTTTTTCCTGAGCACCTTCATCTCTTTCTGCTGTATGAAATCCTACTTCTCCAGGTTCCCAAATGTTTTAATCAAGTGGGCCAGTTAGTTCATGGGATACATTTTCCCATTTTCTGTCTACATCTAGTTCACACTTCGTAGCTTTGAAGGCCTCTCACCAACATCATGTCTCACTGCTACTTTGGAGTTAACATTCATGAGCTTTTTGTTGTATGGAAAATCATGCCAGTACAAAGTTTATAGGCCAGATTGAGTTCACATCTTCCTCTGTAATAAACAGCTTTCAACATGACTGTAATTTCTTCCCAGATAAAAGAAGCTCCTTTTTACAGCTACCTTTTTTCCCCTGCTTTTTGCCCAGTTATCAACCTGATGAGCCAACTTTCCACTTATTCCATTACTCTGCATCACAGACATTGTACTCTCAGCTGAAATTTTGCCAAAAGCTCTAGAAAGCTCCTGCATTTCCCTTGTACGCCATAACACTGATATCTTCAAATAATGCCCCTATATTAATGAATTACGAACTTTCTTCTGAACACTACAGTAACTTTTCTGTCTTCTGCCCCTGCCCCTTTGATTGGTTTTCCATGACTTTGGTCAAGAATACACTGAAGGAATTTCTTAACCACTTTAAGTACCAAATCATATCTCTAATTTCTCTGAATGTTACTATTTTCCATTTTTTAAGGTTTTTCTTTAAATATCCATTGATAAGCAGCAAAGCATTGCTTATGCATTTGAAGTTACAGCTGAAATCCACACAATGTCATTATATGCTATAATAAAAATGTATTGATTGGTCTGATTGAAACTAGTGACTCAAATGTAACTTTCACTATATGCCAAAAAGGATACTCTAAAAAAATCAGAGATAAATCTCCTTCCAGATCTGGTCCTCAGAACTGACACTTCAAGGACAGTTAAATTGCCAACCACTGTATGTTTGCATCTTCATTTTAAAAAGTCCCAAACAAAACAACCAACAAATAACAAAACCAACCAACTACAAAAAAGTCCCCCAAACTAAAAATGGATGGAACCAATGTATGCTTGCACTCCAGCTTAAACTGTCCAGGTAGTCCTGTTTGTCCAATGCCCTTTTGCTTGCTTAACCACCTGGTACCAGAAGTGAGATGAGGAGATTGGCAATGAGAAATATGGTGCTGGTAGGAAGGAGCCTGTTAGGAAAAACATGAGAGACAAGGAAATGCAGCATCTCCAGTTTGGTCTGAGGAGCTGCAGAGCATGTCCCAGATGGCACACTAGACTCCCAAAACCAGGCAATTTCTTTAACCAGAGGGATCTGAAGGCAGTTGAAAGTCTGCCATATAGGAAATGTAGTGTGCTATGGGGACAGCTGCTGGCTTTGGCTCTGACAGCAAGGGGGAACCTATGCCAGGGTCCAGCAGTCCCTGTGACTGCTGTGATTAGAAACAACATTATTTTCACCTGGGTGCTTGCATAAGCAATACTGCAAAGCCTCTCGGGCCCTTAGTCCCTACCCCAACCCTGGATACATCAGGGCTGGGAATGTTGTTCTTGCTCCTCCAGCCCTGATGCCAAGCTGGGCACCTGCATGTGTGGCCAGAGGGCTGGCTGGTCACTGCAGCACTCCAGGGCCATCCCACCATCCTGGATGCTGGGGTCAAGAGAAGTGACAGAACAGTACCAAATGTCAGGTGTGCCTTGGGGGGGTTGTATGACTCAGGTTATTTCATGAAGTGAAATGAGAGCAAAGCAGTAAAAGGTATCAAGAGGCACTTTTGACCAGAGGCTGATCAGAGAAGCGTATTTCAGACAGATCAGAGAACTGACAAGATGAGAATCAGTGCAAAAAAAAATGTGGAAAAGGGGGAAAGGGAAAGAAGAGAAAAGCGCATGAGGTGGTTTCTGTTGCTTTTTATTGGTCTTGCAGACTTTATATTTAATAATAAAAGTATTTCAGTCATGTCAAAATACCCCAGTAACTCGGTAAAAGTCCTCACAGTTGCAGAGATGCCATCTTCTATGTCTGATTTCTCCCTCAGGTTTTATAGATTCCATGTCAGTATTTGTCCCCAATTCCTGAGACAGTCTTCCCAGCTCAGCACGTTCAGTTCTGCCTGTTTTTACTTTTCTTATCTTGCATGGTTTCAGTTTACAGACTATCAGAGCTCAGTGACAGCTTTCTCAGTGACAGTGAGCCAAGGTCAGGCAATGGTGCTGCACAAACCCAGCCAAGGGCCAAGGCCAGCTGGGGCCTTGGGCTGCAGCCCGTGCTGCATTCCTGAGCCTGAGAGCACAGTATCCTGTGCACACAATAAACTGAAATACATATACAATCTGTATGCATGTACATTATATATACATGTGCATGTACATAAATTCTCTCATGTTTTCTGTCTCTCAAACGTACAGTAAACTGAACAAGACATCCTGGGAACCTTCACAATCAGGAAGAAGTTATACAGCTTCAGAGAAACAGACTGCTAAACTATAAATGTCCATCCCATGTTAAATACAAGTTTTTAAGGTTTAAATTAATTTTCCAATGCTTTCTTGTTTCTTTAGATCAGGATTACTGTCAGACAAAAGGTAGACCCATCCCTCTCAGACTCCACACAGAAAGCTATTTCCCTGGTACTAAACCTCACTGCAGCAGGAGTTTGCACAAATCTCTCAAGAAAACCACAGCTCTGCTGTTATAGTACAATTTTAAGGCTAGAAATAGCCTGTTTGAGTCATGGCCATATTTAAAGAAATTGTTTAAGGTGTCAGAATTTCAGTCTTGGGTTATTAATTCACAGACACTCAGCAGAATTGTGTCCAGCTTCTGACTATTCACTGGATCTGACTTTTGCTACTTGCTGACTTTTTCCTCCCCCGCCCCCTCCCACCCCCCATTTTTTAATTTCTACATATTGAAGTCTGATTTTTAAACTAGCTCTTAATTTTTGTGTCATTCCTTCATGAATTTGTGTAGGAGGAAAGCAGGAAGAAAACCCCAGCATCCCCTAATCAATTTGAAATGTTGCAAAAATCACCACTTTCAAGATGTCTGAGAAAGATACCAACTTATCAAATATCTGCACACTCATACATATGCACCTCTTCTCCTCTTAGGTCAAGTTATAATAACAAAATAATGTCTCCTGGTTTTCCAGTCCAGTGAAAATTGTTGCATACATACACTTTTCCTTCTGTTCAGAACTCGTGACAGTATAAAATCCTGCTGTCAGAAGAAGAATGATAACAGAATGACAACACAGTGCACAGAATTCAAGTATGAACGTTTCAATAAGGAAATAAAACTCTCATTTTGCAGTCCAAGTATCAGCCTGGAAGAAACATAATTACATTAACTACAAAATGCTTATTACAAGATTGGGTTTTTTTAATTTCATGATTCTGGTATTTTGAGTTGTAATGTAGAGTTAAATTTATCCTACAAAGACTGATTTTAAATTCTCCCATGAAAAGGCTTAGAGAACTAAAAAATAGTTATGCTAGAATGACTTTATGATAATGGGTGTTGGTGAGGAATTTGAGTGCATTACAGACATCTGCTTTGCAAACCAAAAAAAATTACCAAGGTGGTCTCAATGACACTCCAAATGTTGCTTATTTCTTCTGTCTGTCCTCTTAAACCAGATCTACAAGTAGCATCCTCACTAACAACATCTATTACAGCTATCAGAAAAGGAAAAAGGTAAGGCAGTGTACAGAAGGGAACTTAGGAACACACGACTGGGTAATTGTTTCTGGGGAATTGGAGACAAATGTATGATAGAATTGCTTTCATAAGTTGATCAAAATACATCTTAAATTAAAGTGACAGGAAACTCACTGGGGAGAGTTAAGGGATGTTGGAGGTTAAAGAGACCAATTTTTGTCTTTTTGATGCTTACCCACACAACCACAGCAGCCATAAGGCACAATAACTCATCAGTTGCTCAGCTGCACAATTACTTTTAAGCTGTTCCATTTATATGTAATTTGATTTATGAAACAGATCATGCAATTAATACAAATAAAAAAACCCTCATCACTGAAGATGATTCTTCTGCTGCCCCTGAGTTGACCAAAGGGCCACCACCATGGGAGGTGGAAGACCCACTCTTCACCCCAAGGCTTAGCACAACAAGCTAAGTTGTTTGGACAGATTTTAAAAAAATAGAAATTTGTATTTCTTCATTTCCCCCATCAGCTGTCAGCTGTGCCTTGCAGAAATGAGTAACAATTTGTGGTATTGGGCACTACAGAGAGCTTAGTAGTTTGTGAAGCAGTTTTCAACTAGCTTTTATACTGGCTCTGTATGGCATTGGAAGGTTCACTTTGCACTTGATATCTTCCAGCTCGGCTTTGCCACTCTGCATTTGAACTTTGGTTGACTGGGTATTAGGTGTGCTTTGCCTTTAGTAAAGTAATTCTCATGTCAGGCCAAAGTTACATAGTGAATAATTGTTTTGCATTCAGATGCCTCTGAGAAGGGACGTACCTGTACTTATAACTGTTTCTTTTCACAATAATATAAATGCATAAGAAAGTAAGAGCTTTACCATCAGTGACCGAGGAGCACAAGGAACAGAGATGCTGCAATTCAGGTGCTGCTTCCTGCCTGGAATCAGGACTTAAAAGATAGGTTTAACAGTTTAAAAATGTAACATATTTTTGCAAAGGAAATGAGGACTGTTTCTCTGTTCTCAATAATCATCAGTGTATCTTCGGCATCTAACGTAAATTCAGAGAATCCAGCATATTCTTTTGACAAAAGATAAAGCAAAGTCATGCAATTTGGAAGTATATTAAATATTTAAGTATCTGATGATTTTCTAAAATCTGTAGCTCTAGATTTCTGAGACTGTAAGTAAAAGGGAGAGAAAGAGATTATGTTACTAACTTGGGAAAGTAAACCCCCATGTTGCATAATTAAATCTTTGTGTCCCACCAATTAAAAACCCTCATGAAAGTACTTTATAAATCTAACTTATTTTCGGTGGGTAGACCTGGTCATCTATTGAAAGTAAACATCTTGTTTCCTTTTGAGTACAATTATTCCAGAAAAGTCTTTCATCAAAAAATGTAATCCACAGTGGTAAATCACTTACAGCAATAAAATCACTTGCATGAACAAACACAGCTTCTGTCAGTAATTGTGCTTCCTTGCCCTAGGCATAAGTTTGTTACATATAGGAAGTGATAATACTTGTGGGTACAGTTCCCAGTATCACATTTTCCTTCCCAGTTCACACTTACTCATACCTATGCTTACCCAGCAGCAGTTACATAAGATTCAATTCCAAACATTTATAATCCACCTCCTGAAAACAATAAACCACATCAAATTAGTCCCTGACGTGCTTTGTACTAACAAAGTAATTTGCAGATCCATCATAACGCACCAGAACTATGATTTGTCTGCAGTCAGTGTAGCCATTTTTTTCTGCTAGCATTACCTGCAAGCGCTTGGTTATATGAACTCATAGCTGCTGTCATATAACTAGAGACCCTCAAGCAAAAGGACAAAATCAGTGCAATTTCTTTCCCACATGTCTGGGAGTTGGAGAGCATATCCATCTGATCCAACATCTTGAGATATCTCAGAAGCAGCATCAGCAATGCTCAAGGCCACTGATTTCTACTGGTGGTGTCCATTGCACCCCATACATTATGGCTCTTGGGGGACCCTGAACGCTGCTGTTACCTTGACTAACCTGTTCACTTATAAAGCTATGTGTAGTTCTGTTTACAGACTGTCCTTCCTATAAGCCCTTTTCATGTGGCAGTCATCAGAGCAGAGAATGTTTCTTTTCTCAGTACGTTTGTTTTTCCTATTTTTAAACCTCCTCCATGGGACAGGTTTGTTTCTCTTTTCAGAGGAATCTTGTTCCCACCTACTCACCTAGTGCTATGCCTAACTACTACAAAGAAAATTCAATGTGTAACTTGAAAGGAACAGCAAGAAATAATTTACTTCCTCATCAGCATTTCGTAATTATTACATATAACTTGCTTTTTCTAGCCATTTCCATATCCTTGAAATAGACATTTTCACCATATTTCTTTAAAATTTGCAGCATGTGAGAGATGTTCAGACCCTCAAATTTTACTGGTAGTCAACATGAGATACTTCTAATTCAGAAGGTTTGCCTCTGCAGTCCTTGTGCCAGATTCAACAAGCAGGTAGGTTCTACCTGCATGATCACTCTAAAACTGGGGGGTTTTTGACAGACAGTTGTTTTCAGCAAACAAGAATTCGTATTCTGCTTTGCATAGCCATCTTTGAGAGATGATAGAGGTGCAACAGCATGTTAGGAAAAAGAACATCTGCTTTATGTCAAAGTAGTACCCACTCACTCAGCAAAGACTGTCATTAGTGTCAGCAGTGGATGCAGCTGCTACTCTGTCCTCTCAGTTGTGTTAAACACTGGGAAGCAAAACCAGAGGACTGTGGCATCAGTGGGAGGCAACACATGGAGCAGAAGGCTTAGCAGGGAATGTATACATGCATTAGAAAAGACACCGAAGAAGTTTTGCTACCACAAAACAATAAATCAAACAAGGAAAAAACTACTCTATAGTATTCTTTTCTGTTGACTTGAAATAGACTTGGAAAAAAAATGCACAATTTACATTGGATTCCAGTTTAAGCACAAACTTAAGGTTATGCCTGTTTTCCCAAACCAAAATGCAACTAGGGCATTAGCTAGAATGGAAATAGAAATAATTACTTAGTTCAGGTCTGATCTTACTTAGTCAGCAAAAGAAGCAAAGATCAGCACTTTAACCATGGGGGAGAATAGCATAATATGCATGTCTCTGTTACATAAAATCTAGTACACTTGTATTGGTTTAGCAGCTTGTATTATGCTCCCTTCATGCCTGTATTTAAAGAAAAAGAATAACAAAGTATCTGAATTTAGCATGCAAAGATTACAAGGAAGTGAAAAAGATAAAAAGCCCGAAAGAAAGCAGGGCTGCCTGTGGGCTCAGCGATCAACCTGCATAACAGGCATCTGAAAATCTGTCTCTTGGTCATTGTAACATTAAGCTATGAAAAATCATCCCCTGCACAGTAAGACATACCACTTATACTGTTTGTTCCTGTGAATACTGTTATCTGCTCTTCTTTAGCCCAGAACTCACTACAAGCCCCAATATGCTCCATCTTATTGGAAACTCCAAACACTCAGGTTTTGCATATAAGATCATGGCATTATTTGTGCTCTTCATTTAAAAAGTGGATTTTTAAATTATTTTATATTCTTTTATAAATTGATTCCAAATGTACAGTTGAAAAGTGTCTAGTAGCATATAATGCCATCAATTAATGTGCTGTTTTGCTGACCTGGAACCATCACATATTTTTGGGTACTCCACACATCAATGCATATTAAACTAATTATCATTCAGGTTTCTGCTTACATTATTGTTAATTACATCTTATAAAAATTAAAACATACAAAGTTCATATAACATTACAAATGCTTACGACTGCACTTAGAGCTCTTCAAAAACTGCAAGAAATGACCATGTCTAGCAAACTCCTGTTAGGAATGCCACCTTGTGGATAAAAGCTGCATGAAACAACAATTCCAGGTTAACTTCACTACAATTTTTAATTCTCAAAAAAATACCAGTTTTGCAGAAACGAGCAATTCATGTATGACCTTTCAGAACTGTAAAGAATTCTTTTATTAACTATTCTGGTTGAAAATTACTGTGAATATGGCTTTCCTGTCTTCATCTGTATAAAATGTTAATTAATTATGCAGGGAGCACTAGTTTCATTAGGAGATGGGATGCATTTATTAGCATTTTAAACAGCATCAGATTGCCACATGTACTTAGTAAAAAAGTCATTAAATGCCTATTCTATTTAGATATAATTTAGTGAATTAGTCTAAAATGTATGGAAAACACATTTTTCTCAAGATATATTGCTAAAGCAGAACCCTATGAGCACACTTTACCTTCTCCAAGCTTTATGGGGCACCTTTGGCTGGTACATAAAAGGTCAAGCTTAACTATAAAAAGGAAACATTGGATTTTTCCATCTGTCGTTTATAGATCTAATTATGAGCTGAAAATTAATTGAAAATGGCCATTGTACTGCAACTTACTTGTGAAAGCAGAGAGAAATGCCAAGTAAACAAGAATGGAAAGGAAGAGTCCAAAAGCATCTAATAAACCTTAAAAGATCTCTAACTTTTAAAAGCTCGGAAAAATAAATAATAATTAGCTGCATTCAATAAAGCTGACATTTACATAAGGCACTTTCCTCCTGTGCCTGTTCACCTCATTTTCATAATGAAAGTATATATAGCCCAAACCATCACAGGACATACTGGATAATGAAATTTAAAACTAATGAGCCATATCCTAATAGCCATGAGTCAAGTCAGGGTGTGCATTAGTAGTCCATTTGCAATTCTCTAGAGACACAAAGAACAAGGCTAAACATATCCAGTAGCCCATTTAGCGCACAACTTGTTCTGTGTACTGACCACACTACAGCAGAACTGAGACGAGTTCACAATCTCTAGCTCTCAAACTTCTGTGACATTCTGTTAGCAGGCAAGTTCCTCCTGGGGCGGCCAAATACAGCTGGTGATTATTTGCTTAAAGCTCTTGTGAAACATGGATCTGACTTGGCTGAATTAGTCCTCTTTCTATCAAATCACATTTTTTCAGGACATCATCTAACTAAGTCCAGACTAGGGAAGCATTTACCATTCTATTATGTACCTTTATCTCTTCTTGTAACATGTCCAACTTCTACCTAGAATTGCTGGATTACTCTTTCCCTGCTAGACAGAACAGTTCTCTATTATCTTTTTTTTCTCCAAAGATGGTTTATCAAGGATATTTCTTCTTTCACTAAACTAAGCAAATTCTGTTTGTTGAGACTCTCATGCCAGTGCTTATTTTTAATCCTTTTATTGCTCTCATGACTCTTTTCTGTCCAACTTCCCAGCATTACTGAAAATTATGACTACTGGAATTGAGCATAACATTCTTTGAAAAGGTCACACCTAAGTCAAATACAGACAGCAATATTACTTCCCTGACTGTATTCCCATTTCTAAACCTCAGGATCTCACCAATCCTTTTAGCTGCAAGGCATGCTGAAAATTCATGTTCAGCTGAGAATGCACATCATCTCCAAACACCGTTCAAAGTCAGCATTTCCTACCACAAATTGTTCTAATTGCTAAGCATATTCTCAAACCTCTACGCTAGTAGAAACATGGGCCCATTTTAGGCCACAGAGAAATGCAAATTGCTTACAGCTCCCAACCAAGCAATTCATATTGCTTTGTTTAAGTAGTTCCTTAGTATTTAAGTTTTGTGGCATCTGTAGATTTTTTACTTTATTTCCTCCTGTGATATTAGCAAACTCATGGTTAAGAGCCAAATCCTGTGTGAACTCGTAACAAATCTGTTCAGTCTTTCCTTTCAGATTTACATTCTGAGATCATTCTAGTTTGACTCTATTATTGGCATGATGAATTTTATATTTGGGGGTGATACCTTGCATGATAACATAACTTATTTAAAATAAGATAAACTATTTGAAAATCTAAGTATATTCCAAATATCAGTAATGAGATATCTAAATAAAAGGCTAGAGTAACAATAAGGGTGCTCTGTAATTAATTTTGTGAAGATTTGGTTGAGACACACTTTTTATGAAAAATGTGTTCCTGGTTGAACACTGAAACCTCTGTGGATTCTTTACTTGATTAAATTTTGTAAGACTACATACATAAGCAGGTAAATCTGGTGTTTTCTTAAATCAGGTGAGCAATTTTCCTATGCTGTCAAGAAAGAGGCCAGAGAACATCTTAAACAGTTATCAGGGCATAAAGTCTTCTCAAGTAAAAGGAACAAGCAGCTTAGATCTACATCAACACTGGGAGACCTTCAAAAGTTTTAGCTGTCTGAAAGCAAGACCAAGACTATTTTCTTTTAGATTGCTACATTCTGAAAAATTCTGAAGCAACAGCTTCCCAGTTCTGATAAGCATGCTGAGCACATTCATAACTGCTGTGAAAAAACACTGTAACATTTAAATCCTCCTTAAGCTGCTAATACATGTTCAGAATCAACTGCCCATTCACTTCAATTCACCGACATTAACTACTCATTGCTGTTTCAACCATACAAGTAATTTTTAAGGCCACGATCCTGAAGTAATATTCCAACAAAAGTTGCTCCACAACTGTTAACAGACAACTAGCTCATCTCTTCACTGAACTAAGTGTGAATAAGAATGATAAGAGTCAGAGATCTCCTTTTCCATATTAATTCCTCAGAATACAGGCTTTCCCTGCAGCACCAGACAAGTCTGTGGTGCAATGTAAACAGAGGGTCTAGACATTTGCTATTTTTGCTGTGAGTTTGCTTTTGATATATATTTTTTTTCCAGAATGATGCCAATTATCTCACTAACCATTGCAGTGTCAGCGAAGTGAATTATTAGATTATCCCTTAGTACACAGCTAACTTTCAAGCAAACACAGGATCGAACACATCTTTCAAGATTTAAGAATATCAAACTCTAAAATCACTTTTTAGTGGATTTTCTTTATATCACATTGATAAGGATTTACAAACATATTTGTAAAGAAAGTGCTACAGCATGGATCCTGCAGTTTTATTTGGAAAAAAATATGGTGGATACAAATGAGTAATGCATATTTCAGGAATGCCAAAAGTGATATACTTAATAGCAACCTGTGTTCTTGATGTCCTTGAAGAGCAAAGTTGACACCTTGAAAAACAAGAATCTTCCCTGTAGAGTTCCATTGGCTAAAATATTCCATCACCTCAAAAACATAAATAGCAATTATTTTTAAATTGCAAGATACTAAGAAAACAGAATTATCTTCTCAAGTCATCCCTATACCTTCTATTCACCCTTCACCTCACAACACTCTGTCACCCTGAGAAGAAGGGCTGTGACTAAAGGCAAGTAATGAGCAGCTGGTATATCTGTAAGCAGAACAAAGTATTTTCCACATAAATATTCTTGTAATAAAAAGTTTAAATATAGACATTACATTTGTCCTTACTTTTGTTACATTTGTCCTTAGGGTTTTTCATGTAGCAGCAAGTGTTCAGCAAACATTTATCTATACAGAAGAACAACAGCTTAACTAAAGCTATGCTATTACTCCAGGTCAACAATGCTAGTGGAAATGTGTATCTATGCAAACACTCACACTCTCTGTTGAGCTGGCTTTTATTGATTGGGATTGCAACACCCTATGGTTAGACAAATAGGAACAAACTACGTATACAGCAAGCTGAATTGGCTTAAGGAATCCTCCTAGCCAGCACCATATAGCTTTGCTTTTGTGTATCACTGACACACCGTTTTTGTCTTAAGAAGTGAATAGACACTAACGTATGACAGCATTCAGTGTGCACAACGTCTGCACTCTGAACACACAAGGCAACAAAGGGCACTTGTGTCTACTCTAATGCCTTCTGAATATTTCATAATACTGATAGTGTGGGGGGGGAAGAGACAGTAACAGTAGCACAATGTTTGTTGAATCAGAGTATAATTGTTAACACTAAGAAAACCTGGGCTGGGAAGATGGGAGGACTGCTTCCCTCACTATCCTATGTCCCCACAGCCAGCTATACTGAGTATGCTGGAAAGTTTTTCTATTTCAGTTCTCCAGGCCCAGCAGAACAAGGTAAGCCAGAAGATTGTACATGACCACTACCAGAACACAGCATCAGCACCAGGTCACAAATACTGTGCACGTTTAGGTTCACAACACTACTCAGCATTGTACAGTGCCCACTACTAGGATCCACACGCAGATGTAGTGCACAAAAACAGTCCACTGAATTTATATGAAAGTCCAAATATTAATTATTTTTTGAAAATTAGTAAATACTGTATTTTAAAAGCCTTCAGACATTCTGAGAATGTATTAATACCTTACATGCTCTTTAACCACTTCCTTTATAGACCTTAAGTCCATGTTGAAAACCCTTAACTAGGTGCAACTGCTCATTTTTTTACTTACTCAATTTGTATCAACTGCTATAATGGCTCGTGTGATAGGAAAACAGCAACTGGAAATTTTACTGATACTTTCTGCTTCAAACCAGTCTAGAGTTACTGCAATAAACCTTGAAGTATTGATTGAGGCACGCCAAAATAAATCCTCTGCTAGTTTAGCTCTGACTAGATTATCTAAATGAGTTATCTCAGGGTAGGACATTCTCGTAGAATCTTCTTAGAATCTCAGCTTTTGTCTTTCAGGTACTTTCTGTGAAAAAAAAAGCTCTTCTTTGAAGACATTTCTTTAAGGTATTGTAATTGTGTGACAGATTGACCTGTGATGTGAAATGGCATTAAGCCCCATGGAACCAGGTATTGCAGGATTTCCACTGAGTCCTTAGACTGAAACCAATCCCTGTTTCAGTAATTCAGTTCAGGTAGTTGGTTTTGTTTGGGTTTGGATTTGTTTGTTTTTTTTAAGATTCTGGTTTTGTACTGAGCACATCTAGAGAAAGCATTACATTTTTTTTCCACTTGGAACTACTGTAAGAATCGGACTGAAACATAGAGAAATACCAGGTAGATGTGCACTTATCACTGACACAAGTAATGCTTCCTTTTTGGCCATATGCTTATGCAACCTTTTCTTACAGAACTTGTATTATTTCTTTTTCATTACATATTTATGGTCTCTCCCATGCTGTGCCTAGAAAATGAGGAAAATTCCCCTGCCCTATGAGGAAACTGAATGAGTTAGGTCTTTGCACCCTGGAGGTTCAGGGGGTACCTCACCCATTTTCTAGTACTTCAGTGGTGGCTGGAAAGAAGACAAAGGCTCTGTCTTCACAAGGAGCCACAGGGAGACAAAGCAGGAGAAGATTCATCTTGATGTATGGAAATTTTTTTCCCAGTGAGGACACTCAATCAGAGGAACAACCTCGACAGGGATGTGGGAGAGTCCCCACTGCTGAAGGTTTTTAAGACGTGCCTCGGCAGGGTGCTAGATAATCTCATCTAGGCTCCCTTTCCCACAAAAGGTTGGACTAGGTGATGTTTTGAGGTCTTTTCCAACTTGGGATGTTCATGATTCTGTGAAAACAAAAACTTATTTTTCAAAGTTACTGCAGAAATAGTGAATGAGGATTGAGCAGAGAAAAGAACTAGAAAGGTCCTAAAATGGTATCCAACAATGGCAGAATCTAGAAAGCAACTGTGTTACACCTATGTTATCAGCTACATTTAATTATACTGTTTAATGTCTTCACTGTGGCAAAGGCACATCGTGCTTGGGTCTTTTACCTTAGGCTGGAAGAAATGACAATTCTTTAAAATAGTTTGCTAGGTGGTATCTTCTTCACCTCTAATGTGGCAAGAAGTACAAGCAGGCACACAGAGGAAGCAGTCAGATACAGCAACAGTTCAAAGCCCCAGGTGAATCTTCACATCTAGGACATGTTGCCTATTGAAGAGGCAAAAAATGTTACCAATTACCAGATTATTTGAATCTTGGTGGGAAACTCAACTTCCCATAGCTGTATGTCCTCACATCTGATGACTCTAAGCTCTTCACCTGTAACTGCATGCCACCTAAAATAGCCAATACATCATTTTACCACTTCTCTTAGTGTGAAATGCAGTTTATTTTATGTGCTGGCCAAATATAATCCCCAGATAGCAGAATACATTTCTCCATAGGCACATGATCTCCTAGGACAACCTACTCTTTTTTCTTCAGAAAAAAAAAACAGCAAAGAGCCTGTCATTAGCAAAACCACGTAGATCTATTTTAGGTTCCATAATGAATACCTCTGATGCTATCACACTGGAATTCATCCTTCACTTGCCTTGATGAGATGCCAAGCAATTTGGGAAGCTTCTTTCTTACACTAATTCATGCAAAGCAAGAATAGAAGAGAACATCAAGGACATTAAGTTAAGAAAATAGGAAAACAGCAGTAATTAGAACAAGAAAGCTATATGATGTCAAAGATAAAACTTATAATACAAAAAAAAGTAAATAAATGGTGAAGTCTGATTCTTATTTAAGAAGACTGCTGCTACTAGTATTAAAAAAGGATTCTAAAGTTGAAAGTTCAAACAGAGAACATCTAGAAGAGAGACTACAACACACTGGAGGAAGAGTCACATCTCAAATATATTAAAAATATTGAATCAAGTACTCTATTTGACACAGGAAAATACCTGGGAGAAAAAAGTGTGAAAAACAGAAAGACCAGATTTTTTTACATAAACACTGGCCTCACAATACATAAAAAAACAATATACAAAAAGATATCACAAAATTCAATGGTTCAAGGATTAACAGTACAAGTATACTTTAACCTCAGTAGTGAAATTCACCCTCATTAGTAACATATGAACACTATTATAGAATCTTATTATTTTTCAGTGCCCTAAGTGAAAAGAGTTAAAGTTTAATTAATCACCCACTGACCAAAGGATCACATTATTAATACAAACAAAACCAGAGCTATTAGTTTCAGAAAGGTCAGACTTCATTATCTGCCTCCTTCCATGGAGGACACTTCAGGGCTGTGAAGGAGACAGCACTGCCAAGGAAAGCTGGCAGTGCTGGAGTCTCTACTGTGTATGACCTGTAAAAAGGTGTTCCAGCCTTTTATATCCTCAATTCACAACCTTTCACCACCACTAGAAATCTCACATAGGTTACTTACAAATACTGTTGAAAGTTTGACAACTGAGTATAAAACTGTGAATGTTTTGCTGTGGACTGGACACAGCCCAGGTGAATGATGGCTTTAGTAAAACATGCAGCTTGTTAAGAAAGTCTTGCAATTGACACTGTGGACATTGGATCAGTTGCTCAAAAAACTTTTATAAAATGATTTTGAATTAAGGTTTCAATATGGTACATCAGTGCACTCATATCAGCAGCACAGACCTGATGATCCCCATTCCCTGTCTTTTTCAGGGTCTCTAACAGGCCCCAGTGGATTGGAGGCAGAGCACTGTAAGAACTCAGCAAGTGAAGCTGACTTAATGGATTCTGGTTTATTTCTGCAATCCTCAAGGCCCTCAAGATAGCAGGTGCAAACTTAGAATAATGAGCTGTAGATGAAATAATAATTGGGCAAGTTCTATCTTGTAATCGATCTGCAACTACTTTAGCAACAGCTGTGTGTGTATCCAAAATATATCCTGTAGTACTGTACACAGAGTGAATGGCAGCCAGACAGTCCTCCTCAGAGCACCAGCCAGCCACCAAGTCCTGCTGAAGCTTTTCAAGTAGATCTTTCGGTAGCTGGAAGTGGCCCTGATTTTCCAGCTGGTTAAATAACTGTGTCACCAGTTGTCCATCTTCATTAGCAATCAGGTGCAAGTATCGCTCAAGATTGGAGGACTTCAAAATATCTACTGCTGATGAAAAAGTGGAAATTAATTTTCTTCCCCTCAAATCATAAACACCTGTTCTTATGAAGTCAGTCAAAACATTGTTGTCATTGGAAGCACAAATAAATTTCCTGATAGGAATTCCCATCATTTTGGCATAGAAAGCCGCTAATATGTTGCCAAAGTTTCCGGTAGGAATGCAAATATCTATAGGGCTTCCAAAAGGAGTAATACCTTGATGAACAAGATCAAGGTATGCAGAGGCATGATAAACTATCTGAGGAAGCAGTCGTGCCCAGTTTATGGAGTTTGCTGCAGCTAAAGCAGTTCCATATTCTACTGTAAGAAAGCCAGTAAAATCAGAATTAGTAAAGATTTGCTTTATAGCTGTCTGGCAAAAATCAAAATCAGATCTGACACCCACTGACCATGCATTTTCTTTCTGACAGCCAATCATCTGTGATTTTTGAATTGGGCTTACTCCATCCTCAGGAAAAAAATTCATCACAGCAATTCTCTGTTTGTCAGTGTCATGGAGACGACTAAAGCCATCTAGGACAGCACTCCCTGTGTCTCCAGAAGTAGCTACCAGAATCAAGTAATTGCAGCTTCTGGGAATGCAGTAGGCAAATAAATGTGGCACCAACTGTAATGCAAAATCTTTAAATGATGCTGTAGGTCCATGAAATAACTCCAGGAGGAACTGATTGCCTGCCAAATGCCTAACTGGGGCAATTTTAGAACAACTAAAGTTTTCTCCATAAGCAGTTCCAATAATTTCTGCCAGCTTAGAAGCAGGAATATCAGCAGGATGTATACATTTTTCCAGTATGACCTCAGCTCTTTCAGTGTAAGTTGCTTCTATCAGACCTTGCCATTCTTCAGCAGTGAATTTTGGAAGTCCTCTCTCAGGAACAAAGAGTCCTCCATCAGGGGCTAAGCCCTGAACAACAACGTCACTGAAATATTTACGAGGGTCTTCTTCCATACTCCTCCCAGACCTACTAGACCTAGTTGAAATGAAAGTTTCCAGATCCGAGTCTTGGTATCTCCTCACAGCATCGAGTACCTTTTCTGCTACAACCTCTGCTGCAACATCCTCTCCACAAAGAACACGGATGTCATACCACCTTTTGTAGAACTGCTTCCTAAACTGAAGTGTGTCCTTGAGAGAGTTACCAGGAGACAGGCCCACGATGCGATCCACCTGCATTGACTTCAGCCTGCCCATAATGACTGCTGTGGACACATCCAGATACACTACTATTCCAGTTTTCTTTATGTGCTGCATGCCAGCAGCATGCATGGGATTGGACCCACTAAGGGAAATGACACTTCCAGACGCTGAAAACTTCAACAGGGCTTTTCCTTCCTCCTCTAGAAATTCCTCATAACCAATGTCCTTCAGTTTTTCTGACACACTCATGTTCCAGGTTGTTTCCAGGACATCATCATCTATATCTATGACAGGGCAATCTAGTTTCTGGCCTACTATTCTCCCAATCGTTGTTTTCCCAGCACCTGGTGGTCCCATCAGGATAATATTTTTCTTTCCAAGAAGAGAATGGCTTGAGAACCATGACTTCCATATCTGTGCAAATGCAACAGGTCTTGAAAGCATCAGTTTTAAACACACACTAGAAAGACTGTTTTGGGTTATTAGTCTCAAAGGCCGATACTGAAAAATGTGAAACATCTTCTGATGAGTAATTGTGGGGTTTTTTCCAAGCCAACTTGACAATCCACTTAACTGCTTCAGAAAGAGAAAAAGAACAAAAAACAAAAAACCAGTAACCAGTCCTTCAGCAAACATCTAGGAAAAAAACCCTAAAGGACATAAAATTCAGAACAAGACTTCAAACATAAATCCAGCTATGACTTCATCAGTGCCAGGGAGGTATTTTTCAGAGTAAGACTCATTCCGCTCTACTGCATAGTTCCAGCTCATTTCCACTGACAAATTCAACTTCAAACAGTCCACATCCTCAAGGTAAACAAAGACATCCAAGCCTAACGCTATAATATTGTTTGCAAATAATACTGTTTATAGAAATTCAACACCAATTCATTTTTCCTTGAGTAGACTTGGTTTTAACTACACATTTACAAATACCAATTGACTTGATTACCTTCTTATAATCAAAATGTTAAAAAAATATATATATTTGTCCCATGTCCCAAGATAACTTTTGAGTTTTTTAATACTTTCTTCCTGAAAAAACAAAATGCAAGACCCACTTAAATACTCAGATAACTCACAGTGTTGTGCAACAGCAAGGCTGGATGAGTTGTATTCAAATCTCTTCCGAAGGGCTGGCAAACCGAGCAACAGATTTGTGAAGAACTCCTGTGCTGGAATTGTATTGAGTGGAGTTCTGAGGGAAGGGGGGAAGGGAAGGGAAAGCAGGGGTGGGGCGGTCAGAGAGAGACAGAGAGAAAGCACATCATGAAGACACTCACCCCCCCAAAAAAAGGTACTGAGAAGGATGGATTTCCAACAAAGACTGAGCAACAAACTCCTGCCATTGTGCTTTGTTTGCTTAGAGAAATAAACACCAGTATCAGCACTAATTGCAGTACATGATTTGTATGCAATGTTTAGGGCAAGGCATGAGAGACTCACTAAAACTGAGGAGGGATTTGGGGGTGGGGGAAGAGCATTTGTTCATATCTCTGTGGAAAGATGAGCTTCCAAACAGTAAGTCTGTGTTTGCACCCAGTGCTGTGACCTGGTGAACATGATTTAATTACAAGTCATAGATTGAAGTAAAGATAGGCATATCATAGTGTATATTGTTTTCCTCAATCCTTATAAAGGATAAGGGAATCATCCTGCATAGATACAATGTAAGATTTTTTCCTAACAGTTATTAAAAAGGAAAAACAAACAGTGGGGTGTAATATCCAGTATCAATACAAAGTTGCACTGCAATAGTAAAGCACTCTAGTGCATACAGAATGTATATATTCGTGATAGGGAGAGATCTTTGTTTTAAATTTGCAGGTGTAAAAAAGTCACATTCAGGATTAAAAGAGAACAAAAAATATAGAGACAGTATTTTAGTGACTTTATTTCTTGAACGTCAGACTCACTTCAAACACTAAGTGTGAATAAGGGAGTGCAAACCACACTAAGCAGTGTCCTGCCTGCCGTGTCCGTGTCCAGCTGCACTGGAGATTCACTCCGAGCTGCAGTCACACAGCTGCTGGGTGTAACATCTGGGCTGCTCTATGAATTTACGCCAGAAGTATTGCTTGAAATCAGCTTAGTTAACCTGGTGCAAGGTCTTGCAAGGAATTCCTTCATACAGCTACTCATTTCAAGCTATTCCTGTGTGATGCAGTTTTGCACCCGCCCACACAGAGCCCGCAGCCACCGAATGCAACTTGTTTGCTTGAGATAATGTTGGTTCTGTCGGCAAAACTTTACTGCAAAAACAGCTCGAATTAGCCACCCAACTTCAGATATGAACCCCGTGCCAGAAGGGCGGGGTTTTGTTGCAGCAGAGTTCACACCCGTACCTGCAGTGCCTTGGAAATACCACTCCACCCTTCACTTGGACGTGGACAGCGCCTACACAGCATGAGGCATGACCCACAGCTCTGACAACCGCTGCCGGCGGCAGGAGCTGTATAAAGGCCGGGCCCTGTTACTGGACAGACCCGACACCCTCCGGCGGCGCCCTGAGGGGGCCGAGGCGCGTATGGGCCGCGGGCGGGGCCGGGCCGGGCCGCACCCACCCGGGCAGCGGGCTCCCACCTGCCCTGGGGACCGGCGGGGGGACCGCCGCCCTGCCCTGAGGGGCACCCCTGCCCTATCCTGTCCTGCTCTATCCCATCCTATCCTGGCCTGCCCTGTCCCGTCCCGTCCTCTCCCCCCCGTCCCGCCCGGCCCCGGCGCCCCCAGCGCGGCGCGCGCACGTACCGGGGGGGGGCGGGAACCGCTGCCAGAGGTGCCGCCGCGCACGCGCAGCCCGACCGCCCGGAGACCGCTGACTTCACCGCTGCGCCGCGCGCATGCGCGAACCCTTCCCGCTCCCCCCGGTGGTGCCGTTACTCGGCAACGGTCTCCCTGGTAACGGACAACAGGGCCCGGCCCGGCCCCGGGCCCTTCAGCCAGCCCGGAGCCCCGGGTGTGGGTCCCTGCGAGAGCCCGGAGCCCCGAGCCTGGGTCCCCCGGAGAGCCTGGAGCCCCGAGTGTGGGTCCCTCCGAGAGCCCGGAGCCCCGAGCGTGGGTCCCTCCGAGAGCCCGGAGCCCCGAGCCTGAGTCCCTCGGCCAGGCGGGCCCTTCCCCGCGGCCCCGCGGAGAGGGAGAATGGCCACAGAGAGCGCTGAGGGGGACGCGGCCGCCCCCCCGGCCCCGGAGAAGTCCGTCAAACCCGCCAGGTACGTGGGTGTGACGGAGCCGCTTTGCAGGCGGAGCGGCTCGTTCTGGCAAGGCGGTGCATCGAACAGGTGTTAAAAACCCCCACCAAACTATTTTTTGAAGAGTTATTGCTCCTCCTAAGGAGTCACATCAGGAAGGACATCAAAAGGCGTGCTGTGCCGAGTCCAGAGGAAGGCAGCGATTCTGAACTGACCCATAACCACGTTTTCTTCCTTGCAACCGGCTCTGACACTATGATGTTGGTGTGTGACATTATTTAGTCACTTTCTTGGCCTGAAAAGTCCTTAAAAAGAAACAGCTGCTACATCTCTTTGTCCAGTGGAATGCCTATAGTTGTCAGTGTCTTCTCATTCATTTTCTCATTCCAAGACTCTGAACCCCATTAGGTCAAACTCCTCGTAAAGTCAGTGCCTTTCTCTCCTACGTGTCTGCATTGCCACTCCTAGCAAAAAGTGAGAAATTCAATCATTTATCAGAATGGTGGGTTTGTGCTTGTCTGTAGTTGTTTGCTGTGAATTTTAACAGAAAATCTAAAAAACCCGTCATTCCTTATAATTAGAGATATTTCTGGAATTATGTGTACTCTTAAGTACATAATCCTCTTTCTGATTTTGGAGATCAAATCTCCAAAAAACAGAATAACTCCACATTTTTAATGAAGTCTTCTAGCATATTCTAATGTTATGATCAGATACAAATGCATGTATCAGACATTTGCAGCTCACATGGCAGAGTTTTTAGCAGTGCTGCTACTATGATACATGTTCATTGGCCCAGTGTTGCATGGTTTCTTTCTTCCTATTTTACTATTTCCATAAAACAGGTTGCACTTTATGTAATACATAGTAATATACAAATATAATAATCCATAATATAATGATATGATAATATATAATTATGTAATGTGTATATATATATACATATTAGGTATGTTATATATTAAAGATATGTAATTTTTCCCCTTTCCTGAAAAGGTGGTATAGTTTTTTTCATAAACATCTTTTTTTTTCTGTAAAAGAAGAGCAGCTTTTCATCAGCTTTTGTCTACCATGAATTAATATGACATGTTTCCTAAAGAAGGACAGATTTTGAAAGGTACAGTGAGGCAGTCTTCGCTTCAGGAGCAAGGAGTTCTGCTCCCTCAGGCAAACATCTGTGACAGCTCAGTCCTTCAGATAGAGGCAAGATGTTGCTAATCAGCTAATGATCAGCATTTGGCTTCTTTTGCCAATTTTGATTAAAGCAGAAGTACCAATGCCACATGCAGCAGGAGACCCAAAAGAGCAGTGTGTGCATACCATGTGTGTACAGCTTTTCATGTCTGAGCCCTTACTGATTTTCACACAAGCTGTTTCAGTGCCAAACCCACCACTGACTACAATTGCTCAGGATAGTAGTTTGTGAATTTAAGAAATATATAGTGTGCTGTACTGTTTTGGTGCAGTGACCCATCTCATCTAATCTCTCATAATAGTCTGCAACAGATGATTCAACAGGAACATTGAAACAGTGATACTGTGGACAATAATAAGAAAAACTGATGATCAAGGTAGGACATTCTGTCCAATTCTTGACTACATTTGACATCTTTTCTCAAGCATAAATCTCATAGACTCACAGAATTGCAGAATATACTGAGTTGGAAGGGACCCATCAGGATCATAAAGCCCAATTCCTGGCCCCGCACAGGACACCCCAAGAATCACACCGTGTGCCTGAGAGCATTGGCCAAATGCTTCTTGAACTCAGGCAGGCCTAGTGCTGTGACCACTGCCCTGGGAAACCTGTTCCAGTGCTCAATGACCCTTTAGGTGAAGAACCTTTTCTTGGTATCCAACCTAAACCTCTCCTGACTCACTTTCATGCTGTTACCTCAAGTCCTGTCACTGGTCATGAGAGTGAAGAGATCAGTACCTGCCTCTCCACTTCCCCTCGTGAGGATGTTCAAGACCACAATGAGGTCTCCCCTCTGTCTGCTCCAGGCTGAACAAACCAAGTGACCTCACCCACTCATAAGGATTTCCCTCCAGACTCTTCACCATCCTCATGGCCCTCCTTTGGATGATCTCTGTGTTTTTACATACTGCTAAAATAACATTTTGTCCCATAGAATGAAGCAGTGGATGCTCTCATTATCAATACAGACCTCATCATTTTTGAAGCCAGCTGAGCTTTTCCTTAGATGTGTTTGATTGCTGTGTAAGGCCCTAAATGTACTGCAACTGCACCTGAAGTGGCTGAGACACATTTAGCAATGTATGTTTGTGATTACTATTTTCGTGTAGATGCACAACAGCTGCATATTTTGGATGAATTTTTCAGCAAAACAAATAATCACATTAAAAAACCTTTCAAAATGAAGTTAATTACAAAATAAAAACCAACGTGCGTAACATGCAACCTCATAAAAATAGTCATAGAATCATAGAATATGCTGAGTTGGAAGGGACCCATCAGGATCATTAAATCCAACTCCTGGCGCTGCACAGGACACTGCAAGAATCACACCATGTGCCATAATGAATCCCTGAAAGCAATAAACAAAGCAGTTTATTTCCACAATTTAGGTTTTGTTGAGTTGCAAAATGTCTATGTTCAGTATTTATATTTGGGAGCCATTTCCCAAAGAGGGATAATACTGAGCTTGAAGGCACAAGAGCAGAAGGAAGAAGCAAACTGACTCAGAATCAGAAAACCCATTTGTCAGTGCATTGCTGGGTTTAGCCTTAGCATGGAGGTTGTGTGAATGATGGCCTTGATTTGTGAGAAACTACAAAAAAAACCAGTTTAGGCTTTTGCCATGAACTACTGCAAAAATGTCTATTCTTTGAAGAACTACTTTGTGTACTTTTTCTGACCCTTAACTTCTTTATGGTTATTTTTTAACCTCTAAGGTATATATCCAAATTTAGAACATCTGTGAAACAAGAAGCAAAGAAAAATAAATCTCAGTGGAAAACTATGGGGCCAGCAAAAGTTGCAGTGCCATCTCCAAATGATTTCCTGCAGAAACGTTCAAAGGAACCCAAGCTAGCACCAAGTAAGTGTAGACAGGAAATACATGCAATGAAATTTTTTAAAATAGAGAGTTAAGCCTGTGTCCCACAGTACTAAGTTATGTCAAACTATCAGGTTGTGAAAACAAGCCCCAAGAAAGTACTGCTTCATGGGGTCAGTATCAGGAAACCAGCTGTTGTAGGAATGAGCTCTGTCACTTGTGGACATTACATTTATTTTGTGTCAAAGGAGAACATGAAATCAGACAGCCTGCATCAAATCATTATCTCTGATAATGACCATGAATTAGAGTTAAGTCTATTGGGAAATGTGGGAAATATTGTCTTTCATTGCTCACTGAAAGTGAGACTACTCAGGAGACTACTGTATTTCTGTTGGTCCCTTGGAGAAAAGATTACACTAAAATGGAAGAGTTTCTATATTCTCTGGAGAAAGGATTGTGAGAAGTTGTTTACAACGGTTAGGGAGCAGCAAAAGCAGGGTTCTTCTCTAAGGAGAGATGAGTGAGACATTGAGGGCAACCACAATGCAGTCTGGGCAAAGATCTCACCAAGGGGGTGCAGTCCCACCAAGCCAGAGGCAGGCAAGCAGAGCTGGGTGGCAAGGAAACTCTGTCCTGCCAGTGGCCTTGTGACCATCAGGCAAAATGGGATAACAGGCCAGGTCCCTCCACTGAGTCCACATAACTTTTCAGGACTAGGACCAGGGGCAGGCATGGCTGAGCAGTTCAGCTTGGCACTGACAGCACAGGGCTGAGCTGAGATGGGGTTCCTGAGGCCAAGGGTGTGGGAGGGATGCCCCAGGTGAGACTGGCTGGGGCCATTATTGCCTAAGGGCTCTGCAGAGTAGCATCTCTACTAAAAGTAGTTATAATTACACTTGAAAACAGTCCTGTACTACTGCAGTTAAGAAGAAATGAATGACTTATTGTAAAGAAAACCCATCTGAAACAACATAGTATTCCCTAAGTTATAAAACTTCTGTTAGGCCAAATAAGCATTCTCATTTTCATCACAGTTCATTGACAGTCAGTTCTTTCATTGTAGATGCTGTTGGGTTCTACTTTAATGTAATTCTGTACATAGTTTTTCCATTTCCGTTTTGCAAAATGTAATAACATTGAGCTGCAAATTCTTTACGGTTATTGCTGAGAATGTTTACATGCTTTATTCACAGGAAAAAAAGAACAGGATGGTAAGAAATTGCCTCCATTATCAGTGCCACCGAGGACATATCGCCCAGTTATTCGGATTAAAAAGAATTTTATAAATAGAAATGCACTTGCTGCTATCAGAGGGGTGCCTAAAAAGCCTCGACCTTTTTGTGTTGATTCAAGACAGGGAGATAAATATCCCCTTGAACCTTCAGGACTTGTTCCAAAATACATTAAAAAAAAGGTAAGCCTTATTAAATTCTAGTGGAAATACTATTAGCAGTGCATATTTTAGGTTCACTATTGCATTCCACTATGAAGTGTTCATGAATCTTTTTGAGATGTTTAGGTCCACTGCTGTTTGTGGTTTCTTCATCAAGAAGAAATCACTGGCACTAGAGCTGTGCCTTGCCTTTGCTCTGCATTCATTTGCTTATGGTGTCAGTCAAAAAACCTGGCAGAATGATAGTGCTAAAGCAATAGCATATGTGTTGTATTGGGAACCTCGGGAGTATCTGGTGGGGAGGCAAGTGGAATTCTGTGATGAATGAATGTTGGCTCTTCAGGAAAGACAGGCAGGGAACAAGAGGGGAGGGTTGTCCTTTGATTAAAGGAGCTGGTCAAATATATGAAGCTCTTCTATGGGATTGGCAGTAGGCTGGTTGAGCTCATGTGTCAGGATCAGAGGAAAGGCCAGCAAGTGTTAAAAGCATGTTTATTGTGGAACACCTGATAAGGTGAGGAACAGGATGAAATCCCTTTAAGCAACTTGAGGAAATCTTCAGATCACAGTGCAGTTTATGGAAGACTTCACCCTCCTTGATATCTGCTGAAAGAACCACACAATGGGATGAAAGCCATCCAAAAAGGTTCCTGGAGCATGTCAACAACTGCTTTCTAAAACAGATGGTGGATGAACCAACCAGTGGTCATGCTCTTCTGGTTCTGCCACTTACAAACGAAAAGAATTGTTCAGGGGTGTGGTGATCAGTTATAGTCTGGGTTGCACAGGCCATGTAGTAGTTCAAGATCCCTTCCCCTCGGGGGGGGCTGGTAGTGTACAGACTCTGTACTTCAGGTGAGCAAACAGCAGCTTATTCAGGGAACTGGTAAGTAGGACCCCATGTGAGACAGCTCTGGAAAGCAAAGAAGTTTGAAGAGAGCTGACATGCATTTGAGAACAACCCCCTCCAAGCACAAGAACAGTCCGCTCTGTTACGCAGGAAAACAAGATACACCAAGAGTCTAGCTTATCTAAACAGGTAACTCCTGACAGAGCATTATGCAAAAAGAGATGATATATGGCATAACTCGTGACAGAGAAGATGCAGAAAAGAGTCTGAAGTCTTTGCAGTACCTTTGCATGGTTAAACATATATATATATAAACAATGCTAGTCATGGTGCTTCCCAACACTAAAAGATTTGTGAATCACTTAGCATTTAGTAGAAAGAAGGTAGACTGATATCTTCTGGCAAAGCTAGATGAGCTTCATTTTACAAAGATTAAGACAAAATAGATGTGCTTCTGCAAGAACATTTGGGATATTCAAAAGTTATTTTTTCCTCACAGAAACAATTCTGTCACATCCAGTATGAGATAGTTTATCCTTCTTAACTAATCCAGTTTTTGTGTATGTGTGAACACTATTCACTCTCTTCTGTGGCATACAATGTTCAGCAAAAATCAAGATACAGGAAGACTTTTTAAAAGAAAGTCTCTCAAGGCATGTGTTTCCAATCATGGAATCTGACACCATATAAAAATGTAAAATAACTCACTGCCATTAATAGGTTTCAAAATCCTCACTCAACAATCAGTTCTTATAAATAGATGTTTTAGCTTCCACATTCTCTTGTCTTCCAAGGTTATAAAAAGAAATTGAAGGGAATTGTTATACATTTTACTCAAGTTATGAAGGAAATGTTTAATACTTTTAAGAATACAGTGGTTTAAGATTTTAGTGCTCAGCAGCACAAATTATCATTTCCACCTATTTTGGCAAATGTAATATGCTAAGGATGATAGGTATCTTTTGTTTCCCTCTTAAAAGCACATATAAGGAACATCTTCCTTGCTTTATAGAATTATGGTGCTACACCAAAATATGTAACAAGGAGAAATGAAGAAATTAAGAGAGAGGAGGAAGAATATGAGGCCAGTGTTGTAGAGCAGCTCAAGAAGAGAGCTATGAAACAGCTATCTGATGAAGAAAAGACGAGCATTCTGCAGGTACATGTTTTGATTTAGTGTACTTAGTAACGTACAAAAGATTAAGTCCATATAAATAAGAAAAGTATTCTAGATTTTTTTTTAATGTGAGACAGATGAGTTAGCTACTTTTTCACTAGATGGAGCTGTAGAACAGTTGTAAAAAACTGAAAGGAGCTGATCTAGCTACAGTTTTAATCCAGTTTTCAATTCTGTTTGATTCCTATCCCCCTTAATGACTTGGAATTTCAGTAAAACTTCAAAGTACAGAAAATCACCTATATGGATCTAGTGACAGTTAATCATAGAAAAACACTTTTTTTCCCTCAGCACAGAATATTGCCCCTTTTATTGGCAGTTCCTACTTCACATTGGGACCTCACTGACTAAAACATAAGGTTATGCTTTAAAATGTGGCAAGGGTCCTCACCGCCCCCC
>VXBX01002499.1:786711-799577 GCA_013400415.1 Scytalopus superciliaris | reverse complement strand
GAATTAAATTGCAATATAGTCATAGAACTATGACTGAAAAACTTGTATTTTTTCAGACTGTTTTGGACACTGTCTTTTATTGCACAAGATTTTCTGAAGAGAAAGAATACCATGAAAGAAGTAGAGCATAAAAGAGAAATTTTAAAAGTACATCCCACCCTTGAACTGGATTTTTTCCTGACCAGTTTTTAGCCAAATTACCTATGAAAATGAAGCTTACATTACTCTGATACCTGTTTATCAGTCTGTCCCTTAATAACTTGCTCTTAGCATCCACCTGAAACAAAGTAGTAGATGGATGGGCAGCTTGAAGATGCTGAATTCCCACAAGAAGGAAAAAAAAGCCAGCAGAATATCTAGAGAGAAGACAGAGTGTCTAACTCAGTTGCAAAACATGAACTGGTTAATTGGCAAGGTCCAAATTGGCTAGCATGTTGGTGTGTCTTGCTTATATAGCAAGAAGAAGAAGCTGGAAAAGAGTATGGGAGAGAGGTGAGGGTATTGCATTGCCAACAATATAAAAACAAAACAGCAAGGCTGAAAATGAAGATTTTTTTTTTTATGGTGGGAAAGGCATGAGACAAGCTGATGGTTCAACAGGTTAACTATGCAGCAAAAATATATGTACAAAAAGGAATCTGAGTTCAGCTGCTCACAGTTCTGCATTTAGTTTGATTAAAATGATGTTCTATATTTTTAAAATACAGTAATGTACTGAAATAATTTAAAAGTTTTTAGACTGTTTTTATTAACTCAGTATTTTTAATTGGTTTTTTTTCAAAAACATTTGCTCTTTCATGGGCTTAGTTACACCATTACATTGTCAGGAGGAATTAGTATCCCCAGGGTATGTGGCTTCTACCCAGTGCTCAGCTGTAGACATATGGGAATTCCTGTCTTTTAAAATAATTGACATTGCTAGTGAACACGTGCACTATCTGATTTGAAAGAATACGTGGCAGTAGATGCCTGAGACCAAAGTCAAACCTCACGACCTTACAAAAATACAGGGAAATAATTTTTGCCAACATTTTTTGAACTCTCCATTATGCTTACTTTGGTTGGGACTTATGAGAATAAAAAAAAAAAGAGAATTTTGATAAATGCAGTACATATTTTTTCACTGATCCAGCATGTATTAGAATTCCATATATAGAGCTGGATATTCAGTTTGTGATCTAGCCCACAGCAATAGTGGTCAGCATATTACATTGCTGTTGGAGGAGCTGTGAAGGAGATTTTTATAGAGAGAGTCTTGATCTGCTTTTGGTCTCTCCACTCTGTAAGGATAGATCAAGTTGTGATGAGTGCACGATCTAATATTTTAAAATTCACTGTTTTTTTCAATGATTTCCAAACTAGTTTTTATTAATGTACACAAAGAAAAATTATTTAAAAGAAGCTATGGATGACTCTTCCATGATAGTTTTTGGAAAGATGATGCTTATTTTCATGATTATGTATTTGTAAACTGTACTTGATTGCCTGGTAGATTACAAGCTTTATTCAAGTACTTTACAGCCTTGGATTGCAAGGGCAAGTATCATTACAAGACAGTAAATCAATATCATTATTGCTCTAAATTTCACATGTTGAAGTAGGGGTTTTAAATTTATGTAGACATTATATATGAAGATTCTTGGAATAACTTTTATGAACAACACTTATATGCATAATATGAATATGCAAAAAGCATGCACTGCTAAGTAAAAAATACACTGGCTTGAATGAGTAAACTATTAGTTCATATGAAGAATTATGTTTTTCTTAGTGTTGGCAGGGACGGTTAATTTTTTTCTGTTAAATCAATTCCTACAGTTGACAAAATCAGACAAGTTTTTAAGCACAAGAGCCCTTGAGTCCTGAAATAGAAGCAACAATCTTCAAAGCCAAATACATATTAAGAATAAATGCTCTAAATTTAACTTGAGTATGTTCATCAACTAGCAAGCCTGTGAGAAAAACTGCTTAATAATACTAGAGGACATAAAGTTGGAAATCACCATGAGCCATACAATCAGTGTGCTGGTTGGATCCAGTTTTAGTTATGGAGGAGGGTTGAAAATTTTAGTTCCCAAGAGAGTAACTTCAGTTCTTCGTTCTTGAAGATACTTTGTGATATTCTCTAAGGTGACAGAACTGAGAGCCAAAACCATTTTAAAGAAGTGTTTTCTCACTGACAGCCATATTGTGTTATTTACTGATTGCTGCTTGAGTTCTTTGTTAGATATGGTTATTAAGTTCACCCATACAATTTTCATGAGGACATTTGATGCACTGAATAAACTCTACTAAATCCCCACGTGTGCATGGATAAGATGTGCAGATTTTGATTATACTTTTGAGGAGAGAAAGTAAGAGCAATTGTTGCAGTAATTGTGAGGATGTAAAGACAAGATGTATGTTTTACTTTTCTACCACAGTCTGATTCCATTCAGTATATGTTGGCAGATAAAGGTTTGTCTCTGGTGTTGAATTAACAGGTTTATGAGTAAATTTTGGATTATAGCAGTTTTAATTTTTTTTAGGCAGGGTTGTAGTCTCGGGTTTTTATATATGAAGGATGCGGTTTGCTTTATCTAGTAAGGTAAATTTTGGCACAGCAGCAGTCAAAAGAGGTAGCAGTACTTGAAATTATTGTTGATAGGGTCAGTGACAGCTAGAGGTTTTTGTCCAAATTATAATTAAAGTGCCTATAAATGTTATTGTAAATGTAGATTAGAAAGGGAATGCAATTCTTTAGAATTTTTTCAGAGTAGTTTATAGAAGCTAAAATATTGTGGGACTGGTTTGGTGTCCATAGTCTGAGCAAAGTCAGTTACAGAAAATCAAGCTGGTGGTGAGATGACCTGAAACTGCTGCTGAATTTTGGCTGGGGTTCCAAGTACTGAACTTTTAAGGATTTAAATAATTTTGTGCAATTAAGATGATTACATGTACTTATCTGTTATTTTCGCATTGCAGTGACACCAAATGCAATAGTAACAAAAAAGTCAAGTAGTTTATGTACATACTGTTCTTACTTCAAGTTTTTCTCATGTATTTCCTCTTTGTATAATGGCACCAGGCACTGAAAAAGAACTGGGAGGAAACAAATCGTCAATTTCAGTGTCTTCCGGTACAAACAGACACCAGGTACAAGAGGATGCATAAACAAAGGCTGGAATTGAAGCTGAAGCAACTGGAGCATGACATAGAAGCACTCGAGAAGCACAAAGGTGTCTACATTGCAAATGAATAAGGCCTGCTGTTCAGATATTGCCTCTTTCCTCCCTGTTTTCTATCCCTACATTTCCAAGAACCGTCCCCCTAAATTCTCAGAAGAAACTGTTACCATCAACTATTCAGAAGCTGATATTCAACTAAGATAAGTAGGTGGCTTCTTTAAAAAGTTGTTACATGTAGTTATCATCTGTACAATTCACAAAATGTTTTGAAATAAAATTCTTAACTAAACCTTGAGTGTAAATCATTAATTTATTATTCTTTGTAATTTTTATTAACTGCTAATATTTCTATAAATGTAATACAAAAAGCACATAAAACCCTGTTTCATATGTTTGGAGCACATCTTTCCTTGCATAGCCAAAGCAAAGGGAAATAATTGGCTGCTGAAGACAGCTTGGTAAATATAACTTCAGGATGGGATGGCTTCTGGACTACATGTTAAAGAGCTGTTGCACTTTACATAAAAGCTTGAGTGATTGTTTTTCTAGACAGCTTGGCTTCTGCCTAACATTTTGTGTACTCATTTTTTGTTACCAAAACCAATTTTTAGTGTGGAAGCCTATAATAACATAGACTTCACACACTACAGATACCACATGTAGCTTGCTGTGAGTTTTTTATGAGTAAATAATTCTGTAATACCATAGTAAATCTACAACTAAATTAGAAAAATGTGTTTTGATTGAAATTATGTGTGTCCTGTTAGAATGAAAGCAATCTACTAGCATCTGAGTCAAGACTCGTGCAGAAATTATATCAGCACACTATTGCAATTGTTTGCATAGAAGAAAAATATGTTTTTCTTTCCTACTGCTTAACCTTTTCTTCATAGAATCGGAGGTATTGTCTGGGTTAGAAAAGACCTTTTTCTCCCTTTCAGAATACAGCTTGGTATCAATCACTACCACCGGCAGCTGTTGTGACATCAGAGTATCTGACATCAGCAGGGGATAAAGTAAAAAATTTGAAATTAACTATGAAAAGCCAAATTTTCACATACATTACATTCCCTTCCTAGATTTGTCAGGGACTGGCTTTGAAGACTTCACAAAGGATCTAGGCTCTATTTCTTGTGCCTCTTATACTTGTCTGTGACATGCACTATGAACGTCTGGTGAGCAGGAATGTGGATTTTGTTCTCTGTAACTTACTGTTAAGCAATCATGTTTATTTTCGCAGGACATGAGCTGGAAGAAAGCTTCAGATCTGTAAAATATGTATTTGATTTACTTTTTACTCAAAAGAATTACTTGCACTGTATATTTTAACAAAACCACAACAATTATTGGCACTTAATAACATGTCACATTATCTTCTAGTGAAGTACAAGATGCTGTTCTTAAGAAATGCAAAATAATCAAACAAGGCTGTTTCTTGTGGCTTAAAATAAAAAACTGAATTTGACTCCAAAACAGCATTCATTCCCACTGTTCCCCTCTCAGCTTTTAGTTACTTGTAGGCTATTTGGCTGAATTAGGTTTGGATCTGGATTTGGTTCTTCCATTTATCATCAGTGTGAACATTATGGAAGTGCAAAGTGGGTGGTGGCCTATTCCAGAATTTGGGACATGCAGCTGGGCCACACTTGGAAACATTCATCATTTACAGTAATAATGACTTATTTTTAAAATGGTCAGAAGTATATTAATATATTGTTGGGAAGTTAGGAAGTGGGTGGGAAGAGGTGCAAAAAGTGTTCCTGCTTAATAGAAGAGGGAGAAACTAAACCAGTGTCCTTCTGTAGCTGGATGGGCTGTCACCAGTGTCTTTCAACAGTACTGTGGGGTTTTTCATAAGCCTCATATAGCTCTTTGCAGGCAGCTCTGCTGCACATGGGATGTTCCCCTCTTGAGACATATGAATAGCTTCTGTCACCCTATGGAGAAGCTGTAACTCCCTTTGGTGTGTGTTCCATATGACCTCTCAACACTTTTGATTATAGACAAAAATATATTATAATGAAAACCACTGAAAATACATACAGAAGGATAACATTCCTACCCTCTCTGGGAAGTGTGACACAATAAATTTACAGAATCTAAATAACGTAACTCTGTATTTATACATTAAGGAAATGACAGTAATTGAAAGTGCAATGTTCATGAATCAACTAATATGTACCATTGGTGTAACAAAATGAAGAAGGTGAATATACTCAATTGTTCTGATAGAATTGTTCCTTCATAAAACCTATTAAATATTAACAGAAACAAGTCTGTCTCCAGGCTAAAAAAGTAGCATTGCCAATTGGAACATTCTCTAAATTTACTAGTCAATTACTGATAATCAATCAAGTAATGAGAAATACTTCTAGTACTTCTTAATTATCAAATTAGTAATTTTAAATTGTCTGTATTAAATTGGATAACCATCAAAAAACACATGCAAAACAGGTCATGAATGCTGTATTGGTCAGTAAGAGTTACGTTTCCACAAACTGAAAATATTTCCTGTTGGAAGTTGTGCACGACAAACCTGTGTATCTAATTTCTAAAAATAGAAACATGAAATTATGATAAATATCTCACTGGCTGTTCCTGAGAATGAAACTATTTATATTCAGGAAGGAAGGGATCAGATATGGCATCGTCACAAACAGAGGGAGTTCCTGATTGTATGGCTTCGGTAGTCCTGCCTCAAGCAAGCGTCAGCTCTGACAGGAGCATGTGGGCTCCATGTGGCTGCTCTCAAAGCATGGTGGCTTCTTGGGCTCTGCTTGCATTCCCGGGAACTGAGTCTGGGACAGTTCCTCAAAGTCTTCCTTTCACAGGGATAACCTCATTCCCCTCATAAAACAGTAAGGGCAAAATTCGGTGGGGAAAAAATAATACAGGAGAAATTCCTCACTGACTTCATTTTCCTTACTCTTGGTTTTATTGTAGGAGCGCATGTTTTCTGGGCCTTTGTATATTTTTGTGGAAAACTGGTACCACAAACTGCTGCTGCGATTGCTCTGACACAAAGCTAAAATCTGGGCCTTTCACTGGCATACATTTTAGGGAAAACATCATATCTTACAATCTCAGCCCTAATGAAGGCAAGCATCTTTCAGATAAGAAAATGTCACACAGATGCAGATTAATGGGAGTCCTAGATAAAGGCTACCCGAGTAAACACTTTCATCCTCAGCTTTAGGATGCTTATAATATTAATAATATAATTACAGGAGAGACAGGTGGCAAACCCTGTTATTAAGGGTGTCTGACATTTTCCATAGTCAAGGAAAGCAAGTGCTGAGCCCTGCAGTCCACCCTAATAACTACAGGTGTATTGAGCCTGACCAAGCTAAGGGGAGCAGCCATTTCTCCCAGGAAGGGACATCCGAGGTGGTCACGTATACTTGACTGCTGAATGCCTAAATTGTGTGGTTTTTTCATTCTGTCTCAATCTTCCTCCAGCTCCTTTTTGTCATGCAAAGTTATGTAAATAAAATGTGAGTAAATTGAGGGGTTTTACCCTCCAGGCTAAGCAGTGGCATTATGGGATAAATGCAAGGTGAGTTTTCTCTTGTTTGTGTTTTCTTCTTTACTGTTTAAAGGGTGCTGACGTACACATGACTTGCATTTCACTAAGTTATGGAAAACATAATTTTTTTCCTAGACAGTACCTCCAACTAATGGTTGTAGACAAGCAGACATAGCCAAACAGCAGGCTATGTGCACATCAGCTGGCCTTGTTGATGCTGCTATGAGAATGAGCTTCTGTTCAGTCACAGTACTAGCCCGTGGTGTTAATTCGTTATTCCATGCCTGCCTCCACGTTGACTCCACAGCATGGAGAAATTCACACAAACATGCAAACACTGGAATAATTTTGTCTTCAAACCTTTCCTCAAATGTCCTTTGCAAGCTGGTGAGCTGAGATTAGGGTTTATCTCACTGACCCGTGCAGTTTCCTTGAACTCCCCTGGCACTGTACCCCATTGGTTTTTGTGTTGGGCTTAGATTGTAAGGTATCTGACATGTGGATCATCTCTTTCTTTCTTTGCTTAGTGTCTGACACAATAACATTTTTGTCTGCAAGTAGAGCTTATAATAATAGTAGTAATAAATATGATCATCTGGGGATGAATTAAGACCATGAAACAAAGGGAAGAGATTCAAGTTGTTTACTAAAAGGAATCTGTTTTCCAAGAACCCTCATCTCATTTGTTTCAGCAACTGGAAAGTAGGAGTTGAAGGAAGAGAAATGAGATTTAAAGCACTTAACTTATTCCCTGGAGCAATATGATTTATTCATGCCTTTGTCATAGAATGTTTTTGAAATGCAATGGTACCTGGCTCTTTCACTGGTAACCATTAATACTGCATTTCTCATTTCTGGGGTTCCTGACTGCTGCCATTTGAGCCCATCTGTTTTAAATACAGGATATGTGTGCCTAAAATTAAAACTATGCCTCGAGCCTAGAGAGCACTGTGTAATAGTTTGAATACAGTTGATTACTCAGAATTACTGAAATTAATGTTTAATTTATCCTTGCTAGGTGAAAGCCCCTATATATAGAAATATCAGGTGACTCAATCCTCTCATTCCAAGAGCTGTTGCAGAGATGGACAAATACCTCTAGAACTGTTTCTATATTGCTTTGAGGTCCATATTAAAGCTGAGGAAGCAATGTAATAATTCTCTCTTTGAAGGAAGAAACTCCAGTAGTGTTCAACATGTGGCCCCAAGCACTGCACAAGGGGTGAAACAACCACATTTTGCTGTTTGCTCAGGAGGAATGGCTTGTCTTTTACACAAACAATAAAATTAGCAAATGGCCTGAACCCAGCATTCCAGCACCCTCGGGGAGCAGACCGTTCTGTGCAGCAACAGAGCTGCTGCCTGGCCAGCCATGAGCATCCACTGTCCTACGCCACAGGAGAACTTGCGGGACCGGCGTTTTTCAATGCACTTTTGTTGCTGTGCTGTTTATTCTAGGCAAGCTGTGAAGGATACAAAATTACATCAAAGATGACCAAGCTATTCTGGGGAAAAATAGCCCTTAAACTGTTATTTGTTTAGTTGTTTAAGACACCCATGCTTCTTTTGTTTGGCAGACTTCCCCAAAATTGTTTTAATTAATAAGAAAAGATAAAAGAGGGAGGAGGACAAGCGAATAACCTCCTTTAAAAAGAAAACAAACTCTAACAGTTAAATTCATTACGTTGGGCGTGACCCACTATCTAGTTATAACTCCCTGACTAGTTTTCATGGTCATGCATGATGAATTTGTCACAGGATATGATGCGAGCGGCATTCCTTGAAAATAAGGCTTTGTCATTCAAACGTCAATATCTGTAAATAGCTAGCTAGGGGAAATATTTCCATAATATTATGAGGAATATAAAGTTTATTCTACAGGAGGAAATTTTTGTTTGCATTTCTTTCAGCTACAAAGAACTCTATATTACTAATATGAACCTGAAAAGCAGGAAGAGTATCTTCCGGAGCCAGGCAATTGCAAAGCTCTCACTGCTCTAGTTTGGCACAGTGAGATTAATAACAAACAAAAATGTAATTCTGTATTAAAGATGTTTATCATAGACTAAATAACTTAAAGCCCAGAGTTGTGTCAAGCAGTGCCTACAAGTGATTTAAAGGTTATAAAAGTTTTAAAAACAGACTTACATATTGAATAGCAGCTTTTAGCCATTTTCTTGATAGTGAAGTTACCATAGTTAATTTTCAAAGCCCAAGTAAATGTCATAGACTCAGTAGAGGTTAACTGTGATAGCTAAATGCTCCAACCTTCTCCTGTGGATCTTAGATAGTGCAGCTGCTTCAAAGCTGAGCTTTGCTGTTCCTCTGAAGTGGTGACAATTCCGCTGAAATTGAATGTGGACAGGAGTCAGACTCCAGCTTGCAGTGCCACTGTGTCACCTGCTGTAGGTACAGGACTCACAAAGAGCAGCTGTAGCACCTATACTGCTGCACAGAATAGGATGCTACCTGCCCCTGCTGATGGGACAGTTTTTTCCTATGGTCTCCCTATGTTCATGAGTGTAGGGGAACGTTTTAAAATAGTGCTTCATGTTCTCCCAGGTGTCTGTAACAATGTCTGCCAAATATGTTCTGCTGCACTCAGCGCCTCCAGCAGCCTCCCCTGTGGACTGGGTAGCTACCTCAGCTAATGCATAAGAACTCAAAATTCTGGAATATATTAAAAATTATTATGAAAACAATTTAGAATTGCTTTCAACATGCCTTAAAGTAATGCACGTACTAGACTTTTGGTTTTAATGATCTCTTCAGTGATGATTTTACCCAAAAATGTCTTTCTCTGCCACAAATGGGGGGAGGAGGTTGTTGTCACTTACCTTGTAACCACTAAGAAATGCAGGTTTATGCTTGATAAGATTGTTTACAGTTCTGCTGTTCACATAACAGCTGCAGCAACAGGCAGAACCAGATTAAGAGCTCTTACTTCATCCCCTAATTGGCAAGCTTCTACCTAGGTAAGCCATACCTCTTGAAATATTCTGGATTTTCATGCTTTTCTTGTCTAGTTTTGGTGTTTACATATTAAACTAGGCTGTCAAATGTTTGTTATAGCTACCTGAGAGGAGAATAAATAATGCAGTTGCAAAGGTTGCTTACAGGTAACCCCATGATAATGTTTGTCTTGGACTGCTTTCTTGATGTATCCCTGCCCCCAACCTTCTATTTTCAGTATTTCTTTACATTAGAGTTGTGAAAGGGAACAAGTCCTAATTTTATCAGTAACAAGCTAAGAGAGGAATAGATGTGCAATTGCAATTACAAAATTTGTTCTATAAAGGCCTAAGATGCAAATGCATTCACAAGGGATTTGCATATAAGGCTTAACTCTGCACTGCTTCTCTCTGTGTCGCCTCTTCCATCTGCTTCTTTATGGCTTTTGGCTATGTGTCCAGACCTACCCAGACCTACTTCTTAGTACTATCTACCCTTATTCTCTTTGTTCTTTTACCCTTTGATCATTTCCCATGGTTGTATATCTAGAAATGTTTATTCTTTTCCTCCTATTTTTAGTTTATAAACAAACAGCTAAACAAAGATTATAAGAACATTCTTCAGAATGACTACAGGCTTTTTTCACAGTTAAGGCCCTAATAACATGTTTTCAATAATCATATTTTGGCCCTAATTATAAAAAGTTTTGAAAATCTACTGTAAATTCATTGATTTTACACCAGTTCATACTGCAAAAAAGCAATGTAAACATGCAGTAAGTACACATACTTCCATAGCAAAAACCTTAGTAGCTTCATTTCTGTCATGCACAAAGAACCTCATCACTTCTAGTTTCTATTAATTCTTTGAGTTCACAGAACCATGAGTTTGTCTCATTTGCAGAAAAGCTAAAAAAATTTATTGCATTCTATGCCAATGAAAAAATCTTACATGGAGAAGAGCAGCTTTGTGGATTGGGTGCATGGCTGCTGATAGCAGCACTACCCTTCAGATTATACCCCAGCTAAATGTATCTATTTTTTATTTCCTTACTATTATTTACTGTTATTACCAAGATACAACACTTATTACACTTCTTAAGTGAGCCCTGTAGAATTGCTGGGAGAGAAGAATACAAAAACAAAGACTTAACAAAATGCAGTTGTCCAACTTTGATGGGAAGAACAAACATTTCCTGGTCAAGTTTTTCAGCACAATACCAGAGCAATTTATTTCTTAGTGTCTTGTGCATGTTAATGTTTTGCAAAGAAATAAGGTTCTGCCTGCAGTGTAATTAGAATAATCTCTTGTATTGCAGTGGTCTGATAAAGAATAAAGTTAAAAAAATACAGAAAACTCTGCAATAGTAACCCAGATAGTCCAAAAGGTAGAAGAAACCAGTACTTGCACAGCAGTGGCAGAATTGATCTGTGTTTCTAGCTGTAACCCAAACAGCTTCAGATCTACAGAGCTCAACTCTGTGATGTTAATGCAACAGAGCTTTATCAGTGTAGAGGTGGTAACTGAATCAGGTGCATTAACTTTAGGGTAAATGTGGGTTTAAGGAGGGGTTCTTGCTCACCTCCAATCAAAAAGAATCTTCAGATCTTGCAGAGTGATTGTGGGTACAGATCAGGAGCATCTAATCCCAAAGTTCAGATGAAACGTTAAACTAACTTTCTCAATTATTGTATGAAATGTTGACATGTAATTGAAAAGCAAATCTCTTTAGGGGTTTTGCCCATTATGAGAATTGCCTATGCATTTCACAAAAATAGTTGTATTTTCTTTATGTAGGTTTGTAGAAGTCTGTATATGCTGTTCAAATTCACTGCTTTTTATTAAGTTTATTTGTAAGCACTGTGAACAGGGCATTTTTTCCAGCACACCTCAATCTTCATATACAGGCACCACTTCTGAGACAGGTGTGTTCTGGAGGGGTCCCTGTCACTTTATAAACCTGATCTTCTGTTCTTTCAGACATGTTGCCTACTGTAGCAACAGTTCTTCCAAGAATAGTTCCTTAATCCATCAAAAAGCAAACAGACTCGGCTTCATACAAGAAAGCACTTGTCACAAGATAATCTTCAATTGCTTTAGTACTTAGCCAGATATTAATCAGTGATTAATTTATAGAAGCCTTCTTCACACCAGATTCCTAAGCTGTTAATTGTCCTACCAGTTCTAATGCAAGTGCACTAAAAGGATGTACCTTAAAACCAGTCCATATTGGACACCAAATGTTAGGGGTAGACACACCCATAGTGTTCCCTGGATTCATCTGAGACCTACAAGTGTCAACAACCACATTCTAGAAAAACAGTGTACCAATCCTACTTGGTTGGTAAGAATCCCCCAGGTACCACTAGGCACACTTCATTGTGCACAGGTCTCTCCTAAAAACAACTTTTAACTCATTTAATAATTTCTAGTATAGGAATGGCAGAATCCTGGCTGTATATTTGACAGCTAGATACCAGAAATCATCACCAACTTTCACTTTTAAGAAAGTGAAAAGCTCTAATTTACCATTTTCCCCAAAAGACGGGATACAGAAGGATAGAGCAAGACCAAATTTTAACTTCTTGTATGGGAATGTAAATGTAGGTAATGATCAGAGCAAGCCAAGAAAAGAAACAAGCTCCTTCTCATCTGTGAGGCTGTGAAGCAAAATATTAATAATAACTTTAGCAGCGTTGGAAGGGGGGTGGCAGAAAGCTGTGTTGTTCCTGGTTCCTGATCTGTTTTCCTCCTACTGCACAGACAGCACAGGCAACACGGGTGTGGGCTGGAGGCTGGGGAGACAGCCTGCTCCAGCAGTGCTGGGGAGGGAGCAGCAGCTCAGGAGGCGGCGAGGATGGGGCAGCATGGTCACCAAACTGCTGGGAATCCGCCTTCGGGCAGCCCATTGTCCCTCCCCTGGAGTACGGTCAAAATCCTGTTAAAACGGCAGTTTAAACCACACCGGCTTAACCTTACCCGCTTACCCATCCCGGGCCTCTCACACAGCCCTACCCAAACCCCTGCACCGTCCTACCCCTTCCTGCACCTGTAGCTGCCCCATCCCCATGTCCATCCGCATCCCTATCCCCATCCTTATCCCCATCCCTATCCCCACCCCATCCCCATGCCCACTCCATCCCCATCCCCATCCCTATTCCTATTCCTATTCCTATTCCTATCCCCATCCCTATCCCCATGCCCATGCCCATCCCCACCCC
>VXBX01002499.1:716792-786047 GCA_013400415.1 Scytalopus superciliaris | reverse complement strand
CAGTGCTTCATGGGGCTCCTGGAGGCAGGGATGGAGCCCGGGGCATCCCGAGGGGCCCGGCACCCCCCGGAGCGCCCACATCCCCCGGGAGTCTCTGGGCTCCGTGAGGGCGGGCCGGGGTGGCCCGCTGGGGTGGGAATAGCCCGGCGTTTGGCAGCGCGTCCGGAGCGCCTGTGGGGATGGATAGATGATGCAGACATGAGTGAAGGTGCTCCTTACTCTGAGGGACAGACCAGGTTAGCAGAAGATTATCGGGGCAGCCGCCCGGATCGTGGGGCAGAGCCCTCTGCGAGGCAGCGGTGCCGCCCGTCCCCGCCACCATCCCCTCCCTCCCCGCCCCAAGGACCCGGCTCTCCATGATCGAGCGCTGTCCGAGCTGCCACTCGCCAAACCCCTGTGATAAATGACATTCTTGAGGCGGGTACTGTGTTTGTCACTGAAGCAACGTGAGGATGTTGCAAAGGAGGACATGAATGTGCATAACCGTGTTCTGCTGTACTGATTTAATTTCTTCTGCTCGACCCCCCCAAAAAAAACAATCAACAGCAGGGCCAGTCTTGTGTCATTTGCATTACAAAAGCTGGACTTTGCTTGGTGCTCGCTTTGAAGGGAGGACTCTGCTCAGACCTCACCTGTGCTCACTTTGCTAGACAACAAATCTTCTTGAAAAGATGTTGAGTATCTCCAGCTTCTCCCTTACGCCTCATGGGAACACTTTTGGGTGTTGCCATGTGTTTGTATTCCTCTTTGTATCCATTCACACCCGTTTTTGAGAGACCTGCTGAATGATAGCTGCTGGGCTATTTGAACACGCCAAGCCTGAACTTTAAAGGAGGTTTTTCGTTCTTTCACTTATAGGACTTCTTTAACACACAGGTATACTGATGTATTTGGTGTACGTATTCACTTGGCCAGTTGAATGCTGTCTTTTTACAAAACAGATTTTTCCCCTTCGTATTTTCAAGGGCTAAAGCCAGAACTAAACAGAAGATGAGCTTAATCTATATGTCCTAAATATTTTTTGATGTGTATTTGGAAGTGAGTATAGTTGCACTTCTTTTAATTCACAGAACAGTCATAAGAATTTCCAGTTACTTGAAACTTGTCCTGTAGCATGGCACTGTGAATAGCTTTAGAGTAACTGAGAATTTCTAAGCCTTGTTGTTGGCAGGTGCCTGTTTAAAAGAAAGAAGGATATGAAATAGGCTTATTATATCAGAAAAATGATTAATTTGAACTTGCACATGAATTTCATCTATCAAACACCAGTGAGCACTTACAAATGAGAACTTCTGTATTTTTGCAAAGTGATGCAATTTGTGTTCTTCTATTCAAGACAACCAGAAGGATAATTGAGAGAATCAAAATTTCATCCTGATCCTGTTTCATAAAGGATTTATTGTAACCTAAGTAAAAGCTATTGGTTTGTATGGATTCTGAAGCAGTTTCCATCCATTTAGTTTGATGTTCTGCATCACACTAAAAACATGCAGTGTGATGGGAATGCAGAAGTAAGCAACACTGGCAAGGGTTTGCAGTGGGTGTTTATAGTACTTAGGCAATTTAGGGTTATCTGAAATTGTTTCAGTTTACATTAAAATGCTTTTGAACGGGACCATGCCGGATGGTTCATTGCTACAAAATGTTTAAAGTTTCAGCCATCCCCATGTACTGAAAAAGTAGACGGGAAAATAGGCTTCCCTGCTCTTCTGCAGCAGTGTTTTTGGAGCAAGATTTGGCTCTATTTAAAAACCTCGCCAAGGAGGATATTTATAATCTCCTGTTTCTATGGAAATGAGGAACACAGCTAAGTAACTTTTTTTTTCTGTTGTGTAGTTTCAAGGCTTGTGTAAGTTAGGGAAAAGCTTTCATTGATTCTAGTCATCTCCCAGTCATGCCCTTTTGTGGGCAAGCGTTCAGTAGTAGTTGCCAACAAAAAACTTTTTTTGATACAGAAATTGTTGGGTAGAGTTAAGAAAACACAAGTCGAGGTGTCTGTAGCTGTCAGTGAATAGGCAAAAAAAGTCCCCAAGGAAACCCACGGGACACTGTTTCAGTACAGGAGGAGGCAGGGCTGTGTCTGAGTTAAAGAGGAGGGGATGAGGACAAACAGCTCAACCTGAAATATGGTGCATTAGCCAAATATTTGTGAGAAACAATTTATTGCTCTTCCATGTAACACTGTAAGCAGAGGCTAATTTCAGTGATGGCCCTTTAAAGGCTCTATGTAGCAAACGGGTCATTAAGACATGCACTTTGCCAAAGGCAAGTTTGTCACCATTTCTCCCTTTACTCAACGTTCATGCTGCCAAGCTGTGGAAAGACGATATGTGACTTGAGGAATATCATTGCAAAGAAAGGCTATTAGGTGTCGCTTTTTATCCTGAACCAATATTGAAGCAAAACTTTGTAATTTCAAGATAACCTTGTGAACCTGCAGGTCTTGTCTGTCACAAGGAATTGGGAAAACTGTTGGTTTGGAGTTGGTTCAGTTTTTGTGCTGATGACTTTGCATCTTCATAGCTTTCAGAGGCATTCACTTGTTGGCTGATTTTTGTCTTTCCTAATCTCTACTGTGGGATCTTCTAATCGTTGTGTTCTGATACTTACAAAACCAAAATCTGTAAAATATTTGTCTGTAAATGTATGGATTTACAGACTAGCTGATAGTGAGGTGAGATGCAAAAATTTTGTAATCACCTATCTTTGATGACATCTGAACTAAAAACCTCACCTCTAGCAAGAAGTACAGTCTTCCACTGATATCATGCATGAACCACATAATTTATTCTCCCCATGTGTTGTTTCATCTGTAGAACATTTATTTATTTATATATTTATTACTTTTAAATTACTCTAAACTAAAAATGTACAATTTTAATGTAGGATTTTATGACTTAATTGCACTGAATCTCCCACTGGAGAATCCCTTCCTACTGTCAATCTCATATTTGCATTTTGAATTTGAAGTAGTAAGAAACTAACTCTTGCCACTAATTTAGTAATGAAAGTTTCATTTTTCCATCTAGTTTTTTGTAGTTTCAGGTGAAATTTCCCACATTCTGTGGGGGGAAAACTGTAGCATTGGGTTTCTGAGATATACCAAGAAGCAAAATAATTAATAGGAAAAGCAAAATAGTAAATTATAACTGGAAGGAAGTATGACATACTATTAATTCAGCCAATAGAGTGTACTAGAATGCTGATTTTATATCAGTTACATAATGTCAAACACCATGAAGTGTTCTTAACAGTACTATTTGATATTCAGATTTCAGACAATTGGCCCGGATACAGTCTGGATTTGTTCACTTATCCTCAGCACTACTATGGAGATCTGGAATATGTGCTCATACCTCATGGCATTATTGTTGACAGGTATGTGTAGTTTGAATGTTACTCAATAAATTCTTTGGTCAGTATTCTTTTTTTATACAGGCATTCATCCACAGACAGTATGTATGTAACATTTGCCCTAAAATATTATATTAGCATTTATAAAAATATTTAATCTAGAAGGTATAAAAATGCTTGAAGGTTGTAGTTGCCTTTGCAACTCCCTGTCTTGTTTCTTTCACCTCATTTCTGATTTGGGCATTGAATGAGACAGGGGGTCCCACAGAAAAAGAGAGTATGATCACATAGTGAAATTGACTTTGGAATGTAGATTAACATACAGCTGAACTGAAGGTCAAAGGCAAGTAAAATCTTTGCATATACATATATCTGAATGTCCCACTGGCACTCTATCCATTCTGTGTTTTTAATTAAAAAAAAAAAAAGGGGGGGGGAAGAAAAAAACTGCATTCCATTATGTACAACTTTGGCAACTCCCTAATACAAATTAACCTGATGGTTCCTGACTGCACCATTGGCTCCTGCCATTCAGCATAACTAAAAGTGTTGTGGACTCTCTGGGTGCAGATGCTGAATTTGAAGGATGCCAGTGGGAAAGCTTGATCATCCCTCATTCCTTACTTTGTGGCAGTTCCAATGTGCACTCAGTGTAGGCATTTGATGTGCTTTGGTATTTGTGGTCGGTCAGCTCAGGGTTAGTGCTCAGTTATTATTTTGATGTTGAAAGTTACAAAATTAAATGGTAATTTTCAACAGTGTATTTATTGGGAATATCTGAATGGGATTTCATGGAACATTTTCAGCCTGCAGCTTTCTACCTACCACATTTGCAGCTGATTGCAAGTACAAGGAATTGGAACTCCTTGAAAGAAGAATATAAACATCCATCATAAGGAATAGCTATTACTCCTGTGTTTGTTTTTGAACACAAACTTTCTTTAATTGCTTTTTCAATTACCATTGTGTTGAATTTTTAGTCTCTTTTTCTTTGAGTCAATTGAATTTTAACTCCTCTTTTTTTAAAATAAATATGTTGCAATTTCAGTTCTCATAGAATTCAATATAAATTTCTTTGAAGTAAGCATTGAACTCTAGTGTTGGTTCTGTACTCCAGCAGAATTAGTTCCACTTCCTACTCCAGCAAAAAAAAGCTGATTCTATTCTAATGTAAAAGGACACAGAACTGAATATACTGTGATCAGGCAAGAGTTTTATGTAGGAAGAAGGCTTGGCACTTGAGAAAATTCTCTTGTCAGTTGGTAGCAATTAAATATAAGCTAAAAACTTTTATATATTTATTTAGAAATTGAAAATAGTACATTTTTGTCTGTGCTGGAATTCATACACTTTTAAAATACAGAGTGATCTTTGGAATTCTTGGAAATTTCAGCTCCTCAGACAATCTGAGGAACAATATAAAACCAGAAAATCATCAGAGAAATGTTTCTTCCTAATGAGAGGTTTTCCCCATGATTCTCAAACTTGATAAAAGGTGATAAAACACTGTTTTATTAATCTTCAGTAAAGTAAGTGAAAGTCTGTTACAAGTTCTCATTCTTACAACAGTAAAAAGCATTATATATTTGAGATCAAACAAGACGATGTAATGACATCTTCTACTTCTCAAATAAAAAATATACTAATTACTGCTATATGGAATTTACTAGAGCATTACAAATACAAGGATGTGAAAACGAAGCAATAGCTTTTGCTCATAGCTAGTATATTACCTTCAATTTAGAGCTTGTTCTATTCTGTTACACGCACAGATTTGACCAAAATTCAATCAATGCATTTATGTAGTGGCAAATTGATTTCCTTATTAGAGTCAGTAGAGACAAACAAAAAAACAACAAAACCTGAAAAATGTAATAAGGAAAGACATGGGATAAATTATAGGATTATTTAATAAATTGCTTCCTGCCAAGAAGTCCACTCTCATTGAAACTACTAATCTAATTCAGAGAGCTATCACAGAATTTCCCCGTGTGTTTACAGCATAGAACAGTGAGCTGTTTTTCCTCAAAACATCAAATGACATTATTAAGTTTTCTGTTGATACATGTTGGTACATCTGGAAATGACCTGGTGCCCTACTTTAGGTATAGCAATGCCATCTTTGATGCTCTTTAGAAAGCAAAGCTACTTAAGATGACTATTTATTATTTATATTTATTATGAATAGTAAGATTCATATTTAGTACTTTTATCTTGACAATGTATCTAGCATTGTGTGGCAGAAATGAGTATCTTTTGTTTCCAGTCATCTGCCATGTTGTGTTTGCAATGCAGAGTTGTCAAAGAGAAGGCAGGTTTGGGAACCGTTCAATTTCAGGCTCATTGGAGCAGAAGCTCCATTATTTGCATGTGTGTGACCTTGAACAAGTCACTTCTGCTCTTTGCACTCTTCATTTTTGTTGTATAAAATAGTGATATGTACAAAATAGTGATGATACACACTCTTTATAAGCTTTTGACTGATGCTCTATTTCTTTCTAGTATTTGTGTTTATTTTTATTAAAATTGTAGGGGTAGCATCTTCCAAAGCCAATCAGTGTGAAATATTTCAAATAATTCTCTTCCTTATCTTTCACTTAATTTGCTCTTCTTGTGCAGTAACATAACGAGTTAGGGGACTGTAGAGAAATATGTTATACTGGTGTTTCCTGTGAGGTAAAATGGAAGGCTAACTCACATTCTTTTCTTCAAAGTCTCTGGAATGCTTATGAGTGAGTCCAGCATATGCTGAGGTGGGTTGCTGCCTTTTGCATAGGTGGGGAATTTATGCATTTAAGGTTAACTAGTTTGATTCACATGCTTTACATCGTGCATCATCCCTCTGTGTCTGCCTTCTGTGAGCTGCATCCAAACCCAGTCAAGCAGTGGAATGAACTGCCCAGGAACGTGGTAGAGTCACCATCCCTGGAGGTGTTCAAGGAACGACTGGATTTGGCAGTCAGTGCCATTGTCTAGTTGACAAGGCGGTGATCAGTCTGAGGTTGAACTCGATGATTTTGGAAGGCTTTTTCGACCTAAATGATTCTGTGAAGTCAAGATGCTTAAACAGAGTGTCAGTCAAGCTTTATACTCACTGCAGTGTTTGTTTATAAGCACATGGAAAGCCTACCATGAACTTAGAGCATCTGCATCTAATGTTATTTTATCTTTCTATCTTTTTGTCCAGGACAGAACGACTGGCCAAAGATATTGTGCAAGACATTGGAGACAATGATATTGTGGTTCTCTGTGTCCTCAAAGGTGGCTACAAGTTCTGTGCTGATCTTGTGGAGCACATTAAAAACCTTAGCAGAAATTCAGAAAGGTTCATCTCCATGAAAGTTGATTTTGTTAGACTGAAAAGCTACCACGTAAGTCAGCACCTTTTTTATGTAGATTCTGGTTGAGTGTCAAAATAAATAGTGGACTTTTGTATATGAGATTCCGCCCTCCAGTTACAACAAAAACAATGTGAAAAATATTTTTGTTTGAAAAACCTGTGAGGTTTTTTTTAAAAATATTTGCTCGTATCCCTTATACTTTATGGATAGTATGAGTGAGGCTATGAAGCATCTTCGAGCTCTGTTGCTTTGTTTAGTCTGTCTTTACTTCCGGACAGAAAATTATTCAAATTTCCTTCATGTTAAATGTCAGCATGTTGTTTGTTCTCAAATCCTTAGCAGTTCTGTCAAGTTAGTTTCATGTTACTTCATTTCCCACCCCCACATAGTTTGGCATAAGTGCAAGATGATAAATCTATGTCTTCTTCTAAATGTTTAATGCTAAGTAAATGAAATGCTTTCATCTTCATAACATGCAGTTTACATAGTAGCAAAATATACCACCAGATGATGATAGTGTTCTATAAGAAGATAAAACAAGCCATTGAATGAAATCCAGTGTTGAATCAAGACCTCCTAGTATCTTCAGAGGAAATTCTGCAGTAATGATTCATTTGTGTCAGTGAGGATATGATAGTGAGATGGCCAGCCTTTTTTTTAGAACCTGTAACTACGATTTTTTATTATATAAGCTATAAATTTAAATTCTACCTTGCATTGCACATTCCATAAAGAGAGAACACTTCTAGAAGTAAGTTGCCCCAGAAATGTCTGAGGAAATACACTAAATAAATGGAGTGATAATACCTTGTCTTCCCCAATTGTAACTTGCTGAGTCCAGCAGTTCCCACAATAACTCCTTTCCACAGGCATTTTGATTGGCATTTTGCTCTGACACCAGTGATGATAAACTTTTCTTAAGTTCCACAGATCCTATCTTAATTTTTTCCATTATGGAAGAAAAGTGAATGAAAGCCTTTTGTAGCAATTTGGTCCTGGGACTTCTCTTTCAAGAATTAGTTATGTCTGTGAAGAACATGTGCAATACTAATATTATATATTTTTCTAGGTATTCAGTAGTATTACAGAACTGATTAAAAGTACATTATGTTTGTCTCACATAATGCACATGGAAATTATACTCAGTTTTTTTTATGTAGTTATGATAGCAATTCAGTAATACTGCTTGGCAAATAGTGGAAGTACTTAAATGGCATTTTATTTTGCCTCTGACATATAGGTAATGCACATGCTTTTCCTATAGGGTTGTGTCTTATCCAATATGAAGATACCAGATTCTAAAATTTCTTTGCCTGGTGACAAATCAAGTCTTACTAGCTATACTAACTCATAACCAATGAGTGGCAGGAGATGTACACTGCATAACTGTGGAAATTGGCACATCTTTAACTTAGGAAATAAAAGTATGTCATATCAAGCTTAAACTGCAATAGAAATTTTATTATGCAAGGGTGAAATTATCAATACTAAGTCATAGATGATCCTAGCATTTAATGGCTGTGCATATTTTAGATCTTAGTGTCATGCTCTATCTAGGCATCACCTTCCCCAAAACTAGTGCTTGCATCTAGTCTTCAGAAAATGAATCCTTTTTTCTTACATGTGGTTCCAAATAGGTGCCATGTATTTAGAGTCTGAAGCTGTCCTTAATTTAATGCTTGGCACAGTGCTTGATACCTGTCTGGTCTCGAGAAGCTGAATGACACTGCAGTATAAATTTGACATGACAGTAGTACTGGTAGGTTCATTCCATGAGATATGCATAAAAGTAATAGTGACTAAAGTACCAGTACCAGTACCTGCTATCCTTTGCATCTTGAGTTACTGTTGTGTGCTGTGCAAGTGCAGGTTTTAGAGAGCGTTCCCTTGTCAACGTAGCTGTGTTCACAACACTTGAGGAACTTGCTGTAGCAAGTTGCAGTGACTCTTTATCCCAGTCTTGTATGAAACTCCCAAATCTCCCATGTTAGTCTGTATGTCTGTAATAATGTATCTCTCACAGTGTTTTGCATTTTAATCAGAGACAATAATTACAATTTTAGAGGTAAGACTCTACTTGAAGTCTTGGAGCATCACCAGTTCCACTCCTTTGCTTCCCTTTGCCTTTTCTGTTCCACTTTCTAGTATGACTTATTACTGCTCTCTCTTGTTATTCCTTTTTCATTTTATAGACACTTCTTTCCACATTATTTACCTCCTTCCTTTTACTAACTGTTCTCTGTTTCTCTCCTAAAGGGAGTCCTGCTGCTCTCAATATACTTTCTTCAGATATGTCTCCCTTCTCCCCTTCCAGCTGTTTAAATCCAGCAACTAATTTCAGCTCAAACTCATGGGATTTTTGAATTGTTTCATTCCAACTTCAATACTGAAAGGTTAGTTGATTTTTAGGGGTTGTAATTTAAAGTAGGATTTCTTGGTTTAATCATATAGCAAAAATAGGCTGTAATTGTGACCCAAAGTCAGATCTTGGCATCAGTGAAAGTACATCTTAATTGCAAAGTGTCAGTGAAAAATATTGTACTTTGATGTTTTGCATACAGATATGATTACAGGAAAAGGAGATTGCAAATATGACCAGCTTTATATGGTTCTTTGTTTTTCAAACCTGTCATAGTATTACAGAATTTAGATTTTAGCATTTATGCTTAATTAGTATGTTAGGATCTGCTTTTAATATTAATTAGCTGAAAGCTGGGCATGTATCTTTTTTGCTAGACTTCTTTATGCAAATGAACTGATTAAAAAAACCCCGAAAGCATAGTACATTTAGATTGTCTGGATATTAACGAGATGAGTGACTACTTGTACTTCCATAATCAGGATGGTTTTATCTGGTTTGCAAAGTATTGCCATACGTGCCTGAAGGTCTTTGTGAGAAACTTTCCTATACTTAACAAGGGGCAGATTAAAAGAAAGCACCAAAGTGAGAGTTAAAAAATATGATTTCAGTAATAAACAGATAGGAAGCATCATGGAAACTTAAGGATATGAGTCAGGAAGGAGATGTAGAGGAAAATAAAATCCAGTGATGGGAAATTGAATGGGAAGTAGCAGCTCTGAGTTTTAAGAGGCAGAGAAGAGAAAACATATAGTTTTTTGAATGAACTCAAGAGCAGTGAGACAGGAAGTACAATGGGTAGACCAGAAAGCAATAGAATAGTCCTCATGTGAAATATGGTGCATGTATGGAAAGATGTATGCCAAGTTTTAGAGGAAAACATTGTATTCTGGAAACACTGACGGAAGAACTGATAGAATTTGGCAGCTTTTTAGGTCTTACGTTCTAAAACACAGGATTTTAGTATGAGTTAGGAACAGTGGAACTGACTGCAGAGATTTTTGAGTTTTAAACTGGATGAATAAAATTTACTATATTCAGTTTTCACCATACTGAATTTTTTTTCCTGAGTGATTGTTCCTTCACAAGAATCAGAGTTCTGAAGTTACAAAGAGGTGAATGTTTCAGATTGATAGAAGAACTAAAAATGATTTTCAGAGGTATGGTAGGTTTAAGTCAAGGATGAAAAATAATAGAGGAAGAAGTTTGAGTTTGGGAATGTCATTTAAGGAGAATATGACACCACCAGGAGAGGTAAGAAACATGGATCCAGAAATTCTGTGATACATTTGTGATACTATGGAGAACCATAGCAGAAGAGTAGACTGTTCATAAACAGTAATTAGAGCTTCTCTTTGTTAAGTGTGGAAGAGACAGTTTAGGACAGGCTGATAAAGGTAAAGGTTGAATTACACCTTGAGACAGAGGAGGATATTCTGGCTTATCAAGTCTAATTCCCTACTAAGAGATGCAACAATATCACCTAATCCTGTTCTGTGACTATGCCAAATGTGATCTTTAAGTCAAACCTCAATTTTGAAATGGAATTGAAAAAATGAGGTGAAGAAGTAGAGGAAGGACACAGAACCTATAGACTTTCTTGAGAAGTTCTCAGCAACCTCTCAGTAGAAAAGTAAATGCATGTGAATTAAAACTTCTTTAGTGGACAGATGATGGAAGCTAAAAATTGAAAGAATCAGGGCAAGAGTTGTTGAAATTGGTGGTGGGGGCTGGTGGAAGAGAGAAGAAACATCACTAGGCAGACCAGTGTGCTTTCTACGTACATTGCTACCTGTTCTTGTGAAATGTTTAGTATTCCCATATTGTTATCCACAGATGTCTACCTAATTGTATTTTATAAAGTGAGTATGATAGTAAAGTTCACATCTTGGGGAAGGGCAAGTGAATCTTAGCAGTGTAACGTTTTTTCACTGAAAACCACGGGGAGGTAAACAAGGAATGAGACTGATACTTTTCCTTAAGTTTTTTGTTATTTCTTTGGTTACATATGTGGACTAAAGCAGAAGAAGGTCAGCCATCTCTGTTATTTTGAAATAACGTTGTTATAACAAACTCTGTTATTTTGAATAACTTTGGGACCCCATCCAGAGTACTGCATCCAACTCTGGAGTCCTCAGTACAGGAAAGACATAGATCTGTTGAAGGAAGTCTGGAGAAGGGCTGTGAAGATGATCACAGGTCTGGAGCACCTCTCCTGTGAAGAGTGTCTGAGAGAGCTGGGTTGTTTAGCCTGGAGAAGAGACAGCTGTGTGGAGACATTAGAGCAGCTTTCCAGTACCTAAAAGATACCTACAAGAAAGGTGCAGATGGACATTTACATGGGCATGGAGTAACAGGACAAAGGAGAATGGCTTTAAACTGAAAGAGGATAGGTTTAGGCTAGATATAAGGAAGAATTTTTTTATTATGAAGTTGGTAAGGCATTGGAACAGGTTGCCCAGAGAAGCGGTAGATGCCCCAAATATTTATGAACATAAGAGGAATGTTGCTTGCTAGTCAGTTGGAGGAATCTTCTTTATTTGGTCAATTCATGTAATTCTTTAAAATGAGTACATTATTTATGGTTTCCAGAACATAACTAATGAAAAAAAAAAGCAAAAATGTGGCCTCTGAATTGTAATCCATGCACAATGGTTGCATTGAATTCTGCTTACAAGCAAATCCATTGATATGATCTGTTTCCTCTTCAGCCTCCAGTTGTTTGAAACATATTTACAACTGTTGGTTATTAGTCTTGGCATAAACAGGACCATTAATGCTGCAAAAATCTGAAAACAAGCAACAAAACAAGCATTGTTTAGTAGAAATCTGAATGTTTTTGCTATATGAAACCATCTCGGTAAATAGTTTTGCTAAATATCTCTACTGTAGGAGTAAGGAAACAGAGGGATTTTATAATGAGTAAGTTGAAAGCTTGGTAAATTTATTTTTCTGCTGTGTAGGTTTCCTTCTCACACACCATTACTAAATACTTAGTTCCTAAGAAGCACAATAGCATGAGGCATCAGCCTATAATGAGACAGTGGTGTAAAATGTGCATTCCTACATTGCATAATAACCTATTCTTATTCAGTATGTTATTACTGTATGAACTTTATTTTTTTAAGACCATTATGAACTTTATATCTGAAAATAATATATTGAAATCCTGGCCCTAAAAAAGCAAGTAACCTCAAAATGGTTTTATTAATTTAACAACACAAAAGAAACAGCTAAGTAACTCGCTTGCATTTAGTGATTCTTGTCTACACCTTGCCTCTGCCCCAGTGTTACAATGATTGTTTATCTCCATTCCTGTCTGTCATGAGAACACAACTTATGATCTCCTGAGAAAAATGTACATCCTGAGATGAAAGAGAATCCACGTTAGTTTTTGTACTTACAGGTTTTCTCTTGTTCAGGTCATGAGTTCCCTTTATTTTGCTTCATGTACATCGTTTAGCTGATGACCACATCATCTGCTTGAGGCTGAGTAGCCATGGAAGAATTACAAATTGGAGCCTACCTGGTAGAATGAATTCCTGTCAACTTTAAGGCCAAATTCTGCAATAATTTCATGAGACTGAACCCCAAATTATGTGTGAATTACCAATTTGACATGCAGATAAATAACTTCAGGGTAGGCCGAATGTGGTTTAATTTGGAAATTAATAATGTATGTCTTATTTAATTTGGGGAGAGGTTGTACATGTACGAGACATTCAAAACCTAAAATATACTCTCAGCTTTTTTCAGATGCATGTCTTGCAGTCAGCACTGTAGACAGTGAACAACTGTACAGAGAATTTTGTAACATGATATACTTTCATCTTAAAGTAGTAGTATCTTTTTGAGGGAAAGCTACGTGAAATACTCAAACCTGCTAAAAGGAGTGAGTTAAAGGTCCTTTACAGCTCCAAGCCAAAGGTACTCATGAGTCTTAAGCAGGCATTGATGCTTTCTCTGTATCTCCAGTGCTTCAGTTTTTTTCTGAAACTTGGTAAGACCTAAGATGGTTAAAAGGTGAGGAACAGTGGAAATAGACAATATTTTTGTGAATTGAATGTTTGGAGATACGTGATTCACAGCTCTCCAAACTGTGGCCAAATGTTCATTTTCCAAGTGGTAAGAATTGTTTAAAAATAGAATATTTTTCATAAAAGAAACAGAAAATCACTTCTACATGCAGCAGTGTCTTACTGCAAAATATCAGCCTTTGAGACACTAAAGCTTTTCAGAGTAGTAGTGGAAGTCATCCCAAAAGCTTATTCTTGCAGCTGATGAACTTCTTAAAGAAATTCACAAAAATATAATGAGGAGAATGGCAGTGTCATTGGTTGAATTGTGGGCGGTGTTATTAGGGTAGCAGCACAACTCAGGCACTTTGAGAGTATACTCTTGTAAACTCTCCTGCCAGATTCATCCGTAGGTGACATAGTTTGTGGCCTGGTGTAAAATCTATGACATTGGAGATGGGCCTCTTTTCTGATTGCATCTGCATGGCTGGAACAACAACCATTTCCAGTTCATTCCTCAGTGGCAGCAATGTCCTCCTGACAGTCACCGTTGCCAGCTCAGCTACTTCTGAGCCTTCCTAACCTATTTCAACCCAGATGAGACCAGTTATGAGAGACTTTCTATTGGAACTGCTTGAGCTTGCTGGATGAATTTATAGTGAACCACATGCACTCATGCATCTCAGCCTGCCAGTAGCCCTTGCCAGAGGGAGTGTTACAAGCACCTGGGGACAGGCTGTGGGCAGTAACTTCTTCAGTCAGCACAACTCTAGCTGGAAAAAGAAGTCTGTCCATAGTCAGGGGATCCTTGCTACTAAGTGTGCAAGCCTCAGACTCACCCTCTTCTTTATCTGAGAGATGCTCCCAAAAGGTATCAGAAGGAGTGTGGGTTATTTCAACCCTAGTTACTTTTGTGAAACAACCTAGTTTTCATAGTGTTCTAAGATAAGCTGAAGAAGGCCATACTATTTGGAATAAAATGTGAACCTAAAAGTCAGTGTTGTGAAACTTAGTTCTGGAGGCAGATGCTTCCCTTTCTAGGCATCTACAGCTTCCATTTATCGTGATGGCAGAGTTGTGAGATATGAGAGCTTTAATTCATCACTTGATCAAGGTTGCCTTGAGTAGAAGGAGGAAGAACGTGTTTCTGATTTAAGTTATTTTAATTAAAACATACAGTATTTTCCTGTTGGACACTGCTTAGGGGCTTGGAGTGTTACTAATAATGCAAGTAGGTGTTAATTTCTGGGCATAGTTCAGGAAAGGTCATAATAAGCCATAAAGTCAGTTTGTCAAGTTTATCTGTAATGTAAAATTTACTCACAGAGGAATGATCTCTGTAACTCTGTGCATCAGATAACACACCTACACATCACTTAAATATGTTAACACCATCTGAATTCTTAGAGATTTTTTTAAAGTATGAGTAAGTGTTTCAGTGACTCACGTATAGAAGATTTGGGGGAACCAAACAACTCAGCCGGGGGAGAACTGAGTAGGAAGTGGCCTGATTGCCATGGGGACAGAACGAGAACAGATGTGGCAGCGAAGGCACAGTGGTACTGAGCTGTCCTACAGCTCTCCAGCAATATCAAAATACTGTTCTAAGGCATTTGTGAGGCATATTAAAGCAAGTAACTACCTGCCTTCTCAAGATACTTTAATTTTTTATCTATTGCTTCCTGCTTAGATATTACCTTCCCTTATACTGATACACGATTTTTATCTGCGGGATTATTTTTTGTAACTGAAAAAAAATTGGGGTTTGTGTGTTGCCACTCTGTCCTTCTGGACTTCAGATCTAATGCAAACTGCACAGAGGTATTTTCTATTCTTTTTTTGAGAAATTTTTCTCCCCAAGGGTCACATTTTTCCAACAAGCTGTAATGTTTTCTTTTGAAAAATGTCTTCCAATTTGAAATAAAGGTCTTGGATTACAGTATATTACATAGGGTACAGCTACTACATATAAATGGAGTTTTAAATCTGAAGTTCATTTTTCTTAAGCTTTTAATATTCTTTTTGGTGAGCTTAAATCTTTGGTATTTTTAAGCAGTCCAGATTCCTGGAACATCTTGACATTTAAGACTGTGGATGTTTTTAAAATTGGTCAGTTTTAGAGCAGATTCAAAGCATCAAGGGATTTCATTAGAGGCATCCAAGAGGTCATCTTTTCAAAGAATTAAATTCTAAAGTTCCCCTGGATACAGTATTTGTTGTAAAGCAGTGGTTTGTGACAAAGCCTAAAAAATTGAAGTTTAGTTTTAGTAAAATATTTTGTTTCATATTCTGCCAAAAATACAGCAAGCTACTACTAAATTATGGTATTTGCAGCAGTACTGTATGTCATTGTTAGGAGAGATTATAGTCTGTATTTTCAGTCTGCTTCACAGATTTTTACAGTATCTTATGTATAAGAAAAGTTCAGAACATAATGCTTGCTAATCCTGTTGTACAAATAAGATCTGGCGAGTTTGAAAGTACTGTGACAGGTTTATGCATTGGAAAAACATCACCTTGATTACTTGTTTGGATGCTAGAAATACCATTTAGTATGTGGGGGTTTTATATTAAGATCTGAAATGGGGCAAAATTAATTAAAGGAAGCCGGAGGGTTCTCATTTTCTCAAGGAATTCTATTACTCTCTTTTATTGGCATCTCTTAAATGCTGATTCTTAAAACAGATCGTAGGCATGTGCGATGTTCATGCAGTGCCACACCCCAGGGGGGCTGTAAGGCGGAAACCAAAAAGGTTACTTTAAAGGAACATAGCAACAACAGGAACTCCCCTGTTACTGCAGGGCTTATCTGCGGGACTAAATTCTTTTCCCTCCTTGTTTGATAGACAGAAGTTAGAGTATTTAAATAAAGAAGGGATACTATAAAATAACCTATCAAAAAATTCACAAAGAATATGTGTGCTGTTAAACGTTTCCAAGTTGTCACTAGCCAAGGAACTAACCACAGTGTTATGAAAGACAGTGCTACTGAGTTGTGAGAGTCAATGACACATTGGACTCCAGGTTGCTGGAAGGGGCTAAGCATTTGAGGTTTTTATCAGTCTCATTTTCCATGAATTTGCTTACACCTCTCTATCTCTTTTCGCAGCCTATGGTTATTTGACAAATTTCAAGATTCTTCTCCTATCTCCCTTTTATCACCAAATCCTAGGAACTAATGATGGTCAGGGTCAGAAGATTAGTACTTTGAGCTTAATCTAGAGAAAGCTGTTTCTGTACTGCTTGCAGGACCCCTGAGGAGGCAGGGTTTTAGTACAGAGCTACAAATTCACTATATAATTTTTCAGTGTTCATTTACTTTTGATTATTAATTTACAACACTGTGAAAAAAATGGGGTAAGATGGTACATAGGGATCTAGTAGTGTCCCAGCTGGCATGCTGAGACCCTCTGTTCACAGTGGGAAACATGACTTCTAGTTCCACTGCTGTAATGTTCATGCATCTAATGCTAAACAATAATTGGGTAAAAGACAGATACTCCACTTATTATGGACTTGAATCCAAACTGATGTTTTCTTGGCTTAGACCAGTACAGTTGGCCAAAGCCCACTTGATGACCTTCATGATTTTTGTATTACCATAGCAGGAGGAAGATTTTCCCTACACTCTTTGGCTTATGGAGCTGAGGAAGGAAAGCAACCCAAGTCTCCTATTCCAAGACTATAGGCTTGTATTACATTATTGTCACAAAAGGTGGACATCCTTAGCAATGCCTCTTGGCAGACCAAAAGGAGTACCTGAGTAGGGTTATGTAGAGTTCTGGAGGGTATGCTCCCTAAATTTTTCTTTCCCCTCCAAGTTTTAAATTTTATTTGCCTCCCATCTCTGGAGACAAATTATGTGATCTGAACCTCACCTCACACAACTAAAGAGCCCTATGAAACTGTTAGTACCTTTTCTCATCCTGCAACGTGCACAGTTTTTATTTCTATGTTTTAAATATTATTTTACAGAATAAAAATAAGAGTACAAGGAAACCTCAGACTACTTTCTATGGAAACTAACCTGAGTTTTGAGGATATACAATTTTTCAAAACAAGTAGTATCATATGTCAATTTCAGTTCTTGCTGATCTTTCTAAGCTTACAGGTGTTGTTTGTGCCATATGGTTTTACGTGGTTCTGCAATGTTACTGCATCATTCTTAAACAAAATACCAATACCAAGAAATTATATAAAACTTAGTTGCTAAACCAAAAATAAAAGTATGAAATAATTTATTGTCTATAATCCTTATTAGCCAAGTTAGTTGGTCTGAATTCTGCTTCAGTTTATGACAATTTATGGGATGTATGACACGCTCTTTGTTAAGATACCTTACCTTCTTTGGATTAAATGCAGAGAAGGCATGCAGGAGTCCTGGTACACAAGAAAATACTGAATGTCTGAACAGATGACTGAAAACAACCCCATTTATTCAGTTTAATAGCCTACAGTTGCCCAGAGAGTTTTTTAAGCTGAATGACCTGCCTTGCTTTTACAGTAAGGAAGAAACATACCCAGGTGTTACCACAGGTCAACTGATAAGGAGTGCTTTGCTGTCAGTAAGTTCGTTGTTTGCCTTTCTGTGTCCAAAGCCAACTTCCTCATTGCAGAAGTCTGGCTTTCCCTGAAACTGGATAGACTAGCCTGTATTTGAAGCACTTCCAAACCTGATCAATGGAGCTTTTAGTTAAGGAATAACAACAAGGAAGAAAAAGAATTTTGAAAAAGAATTTTAAAAAATTGAATTTTCAAGTTAGTTATATTGGAGATCTAACCCTAGAGAAGTAAAGTATGTCTTTCATGGTGGTAACTGGAACTCTGATAGATATACACCTACACCAGGTTAAAATTTTCTGTCATAGGTTACCCTGACAACAGCAATAAGGCAGCTCTCAATGCAGCACAGTCAGTGCTGTGGTCAGCTCAGGAAGGCAACTTTAAAGCTAACAGGGTCACACAAAGCTGTGAGTGCTTCAGTGCACATGTACCTTTACTGTCCCTGCAGGAGAGGGGATGTCTTGACAGTGGGTGTATGCCAGTTTACTGTATTTGATTTCCAGTTGGCTCAGCATTGTTGGATTGTTTGCAAGGTATTCAAAGCACCTCTTAAAAATATATCAGTGACCTGGCACTTGACTATTTTGAATGTGGGTGTACCCCGGAGGTTGCAGTCTGCTCTTTGGTATACATTTGATTCTGGGGAAGGGAAAGCAAACTTTCCAGTCTTTACCGGGAAGTGATCCATATCATTCCCACTCATTTGCACAAGCCTTCAGCTTAGCAGTACTTACTAGCTGCCCTCTGAATGTTGCTACTTAAGCCTGGATGGTCCTTCTCATTGCCTGGAATGAAAACTGTGACAGATCATGTTCTACACACTTGTAGAAGTCTTTTGTTCTTAGCTGTTGTTCTGTAGAGAAGAAACCCAAAATAGTATTGATTCAAGCGTATGATGCTTCTAAGTAACCTTCCTGGAAAACCCAGTTGTAGGAGATGGCATGATGGTGCAAAGTGAAAGAGCTGTCCTTATGGGAATCCTCAGGTTGGGGGGTCTGCCGTATCAGCCAGGGGGAAGAAAGCAAATCAGAGCAGGCCTGATAGTCATATCTTTCTTTGTTAGAGCTTCCCTGATGAATTTTGGGAGAAAAAGGTAACCACATTTTTTTAAAGAAATTCCCTATAAACTTTGCAGACTGTAGTAATTAGGTATGTAATGATAACCTTGTGTCCATATTTCATAATTTAGTTATGCATTTAAACTGTTCTATTAGAGCTACTTTTTTGCTATGATTAAAGAATCTTTGTTTCACTGAGCTCAGTATTAATGTACTCCAGATTCTGTTTCTTTAGAAGAGTAACAGATGTGCACAGTTTGGTGCAATTTTCAGATGAGCAATGCTGTTTATAATTAATTTTCCTGAGACCACCCAACTCATTTCACTTGTAACTTGAACTAGGTCCAAGTGTTGATCTCAGGAGATGTAAAAGAGATGTAATAATCCTGTGCCCCACCCAGCTCAAAAGACATGACTTAGTATAGACGGAATTTAAATATCTATACTTTGAATCTACATAGAAAGCAAAGGTTTTATCTTGTATGCCATGAAAAGTGGAGGTGGAAATACCATTCTTGCTTTCATTTATCAAGTGTTCGTAGGATCTGAAGATGTATATTGACAAGATCTGAATGAAATAAAATTATAAAACAAAGATGAACAGGTGAAAAAGCACAACACAGCAAGTAAAACCAAAGAAATTGACATTTATCCTGGAAAAGACAGATTTATTAAGCACAGAAAAAAGTCAGAAATGTAGGATTAAATATAGCTTGGGATGAGGTGTGGGTATGCAACACAATGCATCATTTCTTGTCAAAAACAGCTGCAATAAATTTTGTGCTGCATTAACCAAAACATAGTGTGATTCAGATCTCTCTCTGTATCGGTCAATATATTTAATGTCAAACATTTAACACCAAAAAAAAAAAAAGAATTGATAGGGCTTAGGGATGGTAGAAAGCAAATACTGAAGAACTCTGGGTGACAGAAAGTGAAGCTTCAATTCATATTTCTGCATTTATAGGAAATCCTAGAGACTCAATCATATCAGTTGGAACAACTCCAAAGAAAAAAAGAAGCTCTGAATGGCTTGAGACCATGAAAATTAAACAAACAGTTCTGAATTGACAGTAATTGGTACTGAATGAAACAGATTTTTTTCTTTCTTGACATTCATTGTACTTTATACTTAACATTTAATGCAGTGTTATTTTGAGATTATAAACTGAGAACTCAGAAGAATGCACTGGAAGGTTCCTATGGCAACCATAGTGTGCAAATTATCAATGTGAACATTATGATCACAGTAATGTGACACCGTGGTGTTGAGTCTTGCTGTTTGGCAGGTATGTATTTTACAGCATGAGTTAAGTGATGAGTGTAGGTAGTTACAAATGGCATTAAAAACAACTATCTGATTTTTTTTTTTTTTTTTTGGCAAGAGAATTGCCCACAGTGTGATGCAAGGAATTTTTTTAAATTTCCTGAAAACACCTTGCTGGAGGGTTCTGAGGTGCATATAGAAAAAACCATACAGAAACCATATAGAAAACTATATGGTTTTTAGGCACAGTGAATACTCAGCCCTGTCCTGACAGCAGTCATTCTCCAGTCAGAACAGGAGGATTTTCATAATTGTGTGCAGTTGTATCACGACAGCCAATGTGTGAACACTGAGGTTGATGGGATGCTGTGATCCCCCTGCTCTCAATGGCTTTTGTGTTTGCTTAGCTGCTTGCCAGCAATGAAGATGCTTTTTCAGCATCTTCCTTTCAGCTGAAGCCAGAAATACCAAATGCAAAGGAAACAGTGGTGCTGTGAAGACTGCTGAAAGAGAATTTTTTTTTTTAGTTGAAAATAAATAAATTCATTAATCATTGCACCTCACTGTTATCTTTTTCCCCCTCTCTCTTTTAAAACTAGCAACTAAGGGCAAACTGCCTCTTCAGTAATTCTTGTGTGCTAGTTGTAATGAAATTCCACATTTTCTCACTTGGAAATGAAAAAATATTTTGTCAGTGCCTTGGTTACACATGCTGTGGTAGATATTAGAAACAATCTGCTTTTTATAGTCTTAATGGTCTTGACTTGAATACATCCCTCACTTTTGAAGAGTGACCTGTCTTGCTTTATAACAAAAGACTTATGCTTTTAAGCCTGAACTTAAAATCTTCCCAATCTCCACTTTTGTTTAGTTTTAAAATAATCTTCTGAGGAAATCAGTTGGTTACTTTGTTGTCATTCGGGTTTTGGTGGTTTTTTTCTGTTTTTCTTTACAAAATTAAAAGAAATGTTGAAATTTATATTAGAAAATGTATGGGATGTAACCTTCGCTGCTGCTGCTTTAGCTCTGTTTCCCAGGAAACGGATCAGAGCAGCATGAAATTTATCTAAAGCTCCCAGATCCGGTACAGAAAAAGTGAAGGCAGGTCAAAAAACTGTCTTTTAAGGCAGTGACTGCAAAGGACCTTTTACAAAGCTGTGGTGTGAGAATTTTGTGGCGAGTGAAGTCTGAGTAAAAGCAGGGGAGCCTTTTGGTGGGTCTACAGTGCAATTTTGGGCAGTTCTACAACCTTTAGTTGCAGTTACTCAGGAAGGCCGTGTTAATTTAGACAATCCATTCCCATGAGGGGCACAAACAGTTCCCGGGGTTGTCAGATTGCTTGTGATCAAGTGGCTGCAAAGGTGCCTTGCAAGCCCCTGGGCTTGTGCCACCGGGGCTGTGAGCGTGGGCAGGTGCGTTTCCCGTTGGCGGCTGTGACTGTGCTCGTGGCACTGCCCGGTGCTGCCTCTGCTCCTCCTGCTTTGGGAGGGGAAGAGGGAGAACTATAAAGCCCTTAGTCCGGTAGATCCTCACCTGCCTTAAAAGTCCTGTGGTCCCACTATTTATCTGTGGAAAAACATTTGACTTCAGAGCACTGGATTTATGAAATACAAGCAAAGTATTCAAGTATTGTGTTTATGTCAGTTGTTTGTAATGATGAAGCTTCCTGGTGTTACTAGTAAACTATAATGTCACGTTGTGGTACTGCAGCTGTTATTACAATTGGACTAACGTTGTCTTCCTATGGATAGGGAGATTAGATTAGCACATGCACCAATTTGGCAAAACCCCCACATTCACTATACTTATTTTTGGTCTTGCTTCTTCTGGAAAGTTCATATTGTCTGGCCATGACTGTATAGTTTTTAATTTGCCATCTTCTTTGGGGCCTCTTTTGTCTTCCCTTGAAAGTAGGGCTTCTGCATGTCTCCCTTACGTGATCTTAACTTTGTGTTCTGCTGATAGTGAATTTGAGCTTGAGCTGGTTGAGTATTTTCCATCAGAATGAATTTCAACTCGAAATGTCTGTAAAGCAAAGTTAGCAAAAAAAGAATTTTTACTGATTTTTTGAAAAAATACCTTTTTTAATAGGAAAATCAAAGCATATTATTCTGTTACATTTAGTTCAACCTGATTGGTAATACTCTATGTTATTGACCTCGAGAATTTTGAGCCAGCTGAAAAAGAAAAAACAAACCTCTGGAAAACTGTATGGCACACTGAAACTATTTTTTGATAACAAGTGATAAATTTTGCAAAACTCTTTTTCCCCTGAAAAAAATGGTGATTTCCTTCAAAAATAGCTGAGTTCTCTGTGTGAATGACAGATGCAAGCACATTTTGCATGTGTTTCTAAAGACTGTTCCAAAAAAAGAAGGTGCTTACAGGTGTTTGGTCAAGTGTTGAGATGCTCCTGTACTCCCGTTGTGAAAGGGACAAATACGTTACTCAGCATTTGTCATATTAAGAAATAGCAAGCAAGGGAACATTATTTTAAAAAGAAAGATGCAACTTTTTCTAGTTCAGTAAAGCCTGGAGCTTGATGTTAGGTTAAATACAACCAGAGATGATGAAGCCACAGGAACAAACGAGAGTGTGGTTTTGTTGTACATCGATGCTAACAAGCATTAGAAAATATCAGTAACCAAGACTGAAAGATTTTTAATAAAAGTTAACATTCACATTTTTATTTTATACAGTTATAACTAATTTCAAAATTGGATCTTTCTTCTTTCAGAATGATCAGTCTATGCAAGATATGCAGATAATAGGAGGAGATGATCTTTCAAAGCTGACTGGGAAGGTTTGTTCATTTTAAATTTAAGAAAGAAAATAAATCCACTAAAAACACTTGAGAAAATCTGTGTAATTTTGCACATGAACTGTCAGATACTAACAATGGAATCAAAGATATTTATCAGCCTGTATTAAATTGCTATGATGCCATTGCTTTCAGATTGCAGATGTCCCAAAAGGTCAGAATGTAGCCCCTCCATCCTAGGGAGTGTAGGGAATTCCCAGTAGTTATACATGTACCACCAGTGAAACTGTGGGCAAATTTGTGCTGCATTGTTTTCCCATGGGCTTGTTTATATCTTGTTCTTATTGCCTTCAATAGGTGCATACAAGCAAACTGAACATTGTTGAATTCATCATATGAGTTTAATAACCATTTTGCCTACTGCACAAAATTATGTTGTGGAACCTTTCACTCAAAGAATCAAATGGTTTTTTTTTTTTATTTCAACATCAGGCTGGCTGTATGACTGAATGTGCACTATGCTTGACCATTGTGGTAATGAGAGAGTGGTTTCAGGCAGTGAAAAGGCTATTTTCATTCAGCCATGGTAATACAAAGCAGCACTTTGAAGAGGAAGGAAGGCTGATTTCATTAGGCAAATGGTCTGTGTGGAAAATGGTCAGAAAATGGAGTCTTTACTTATGCATTAAGGCAACATAATACTTATCTTGTTATTTGTACTGTACGTGCAGTTACTGTTTTATTACCTGGTACTAGATAATATCAGTTTCTTCAGAGCACTCAAAGGTAGCACTAACAAACTCATTTGTTTTGTTGTACTGTAGCAAACATGAAAAATAAGAGGAAAACTTAACTTTAAATGTTTCATTAATATTAAATAGGTTTTGGTGCAACTAGAACGTAAATGAAAACAACACTGTTAGAATATTTTAGTGATACATATGTACTCACTTTACACTTCTACATACTCCTGCTGAGCGTTGTTTCCAAATTACCACTAAAGTATTAATCATGTTTTTGAGAAATATTAATTAATTTGCTGCTTTCTAATATTCAAACACTGGAGTTACCTGTTTTTCTATGATGATTTTGCATATGTTTCTGTACTTCACAGGCAGAATTGGCAGTGCACCTATTCATCTTACCTAACATTTCTCTTTCCCAAGTAGTCCAAACACTTTCTAAACTTCCAGATCCAGCTCCCCTTTCCCATCTTTGAATGCCAAATTTTCCTGATTAATGGTTTCAATTATTAGTATTTTTCCAGACATAGTATTTCTTGTATAACTTGAATTCACTGGGGCAAAACATTATTTTTTGCAGGACTTTTGTGCATTTGCATGTGTCCATGTGTGCATGAAAGAGAAGGAAAATTTCACAAGTTCTCCTCTTGTCAAAAATTAAGTAAATTGTTTTCTTAAAACGAAAATCCTGGTAACTTTTTTCTCATTGGCATGGCTCTCCTGTTCCAAGGTGTGGAATGGGACACAAAATTTGGCTGTTGGGAGGCTAGGAGATAACTGGGGAGATGACTGAACAACAAGATTCCTGGTGTAAGGAGGGTGGGATGCTGGGTAGTCATGAAGGGGCTGGTTTGGGACGAAAGGCGGTTGCTGATCAGGAAGGGAGCCCAGTGCTGGAAGCTGGATGTGGGGGCTGAAGGGGAGCAGGGAGGGGGCGCTGGGACTGCCAGGGGAGCAGATTTGCTGCAAGGGCAGACTCGGCACTGGTTTGTAAGCGTGGCTGTCTGTGACGCAGCTGGTGTAGGAATAGCGAAATAGCACTTTCCCTAGAACATGTGAGAACGGGGTTTCCTTAAGACTTGTTTTACTGATTGAAAAGCTGGAATGCAAAGCTTAGGCTCAGATGTTCCTGCTTACATGTCTAAAGTTGGATATGTGAAGGAGTGGCCTTACGTGCACGGATGCCAACTCCTCCATCTGTTGCTGACTTCAGCAGTCAGTGCGAGCATTCAGCACATTTTACTGATCAGCCATTTGTGGGCTGATTCAGAGCCTCCTACAGGCCAAGGAAATCTTCCCTTGAAGAGTTTTTAGTACCTCTGTTTAGCTGCTGGCTTTTAAAACTGCTGGCTGTAAGAACCATCCAAAGTCACTGAGTGAATTAGTTAAAGACTTACTGATAGAACTCAAGTTCCTTGCTCTTGAGCGAGCTGGGTGCTGTTTCTGCCTGCTTGGAGTACTTACTAAGAAAAGATTGTAATTATATTGAAGAATTTATATATACCAGGTTAAGTCCCATGAACTTGCTGATCATGAAAGGTGTTTTCAAAAATGCCAGCATGGGTTTGGAATATTGAAAGGTCTATTAAGTTTCCATAAAGTTCAAAAGCATCAATAAATGTAAACAATTTTGAAACCTACAGACAAAAGAATCTGAGATTTCAATCTGAGAGTGCTCTTCTTTAAGTAATAATACCTGGAGCCTCAGCTAGCCTATGGTCTTGGTGAACAACTAAGGCATGTTTGTGCTTTACTTATTGAAGAAAAATATTACTGAATGAACATGCTGGTATATAACAATGTTGTGGGTTTTTTTCTGGGAAAGCTTAAAGAGAGGAGAGAATTTTAAAAGCTAATTCAAAAGAGGCTTTTAAGAATAATAGCTCTTCAGAAGGAGGAATATCTCCTCTGTACTTCTCTACAATATGCTTTTGTTTATAAAAACATTGTAAGCCTGGGAAAAACATATAATGATCCAAACCATGAAAATGAGAAATATGAGAGTTAGCACGCAGACCCAAACTGCCCAACCTGTCACTTGAAGAAAATCATCCCCCCATTTGAAATTCTTCTTCTGTGTAGAAGGTCAGAGTCAAGACTGAAGTTTTCCATGTCATGAATCATTAATAAAGGTACTTGAAGAATGAGTCCTGCTATAGCTTAACACTGATGCTTTGTAACCATTTCTATGCGGAAAAAAATACAATTTAAAAATCTCTACTTTAGTGATGTAAGTGGTGAACATGAAATTCTCAGTGGCTGATTTCATAGATAAGTAGCTGCTTAGTTTTCAATTACTTTAAAGCTGAAGTGCTCATTTGGGTAAAATTTATCATGAGTGTTGTAAATAGGAATAAATTTTGAAGATCAAAGATAATGAATTACTGTCCAGAAAATTGCTTCAAAGCAAGATGGCAATGAAACTTATGAAGATGAGGTGAAAGAACAAATAATATAACCCGATTTAGTATCAAAACTGTAATTATACTGTATAATACTGTAAAAATTCCTAACATATTTTGGAGTATTTCTGACATTTGAACAAAGTAAATTTTAAAGCATCTAGAAACTTCAGTAGATTCAGCTGTACCAGAGTTGTGAGTATCATTGCTATTTATCTCTTATACTTTTATGGTTGTATATTTTGTCTGAAGAGTTTTGGAGCAGGTTCTGTAGTCCAAAGCCTCCACTGACAGGGATCGTTCTGTATATCACTCCATATGTAAAATATGTCCTGTAACCTTTCAAAAAAACTCCTATACCACTTTGACTTGTCTCCTTGAAAATTACACAAGTTAGGTAAAATCCTAAATTTAGAGTCTATATAATTTTGCACTTAAATACTTATTGTAACTGTATAATGTATTTGATGTCAAAATTAGGTCCATATATTTTTGTCACCGCCACTATTTCTACATAACGTAGAATGTGAATAAAACTAATCATTATTATTTGTTAGGTTAGTAAGAACTTGAATTAAAACAAAGTAGTTATACAGTTAGTATAATACAGTTATGGAGCCAGGGAATTTCTGATATTCCATCTGTTGATGCTTATGTTCTTTAAGAATTCCCCTTGTTCATATTAAATACATCTTGTTGACAGCCAGTGGTTTTGAGAGCTGTTTCTCTAGCATACTCCTAAATATGTTAGCACTTCAGTATTTAGTAAAACATATATGTGGCAGCTCTGTAACACAGTGTTTTATTTTCTAGATTAAAATACATATTATACTCACAGTTCCAGGTTTGTTTCTCAGATTTCTGTTGGTTCTATAATGCTTATTTTTCTCTCATATTGTGATTTCTCTCATTATATGTATTCATTTCCAGAATAATGCCCATAAATTTGCAGAAAAAATAATGTCATCCTCTTTAAAACATTATGTACGTGAGAGACACTTTTTTTGACAGTAAAGGTATACAAAATCCCCTATATCCTTCTGCAATAGTCATGTCCCCCACTCACTTCAACATCATGCTGCATGCCTATCCGACATGCAGCCTTGCCTTTTTCATCTTTTCAAAGCTTGATTTTATGTGTCTGGAAGCATTCTACATCTTCAGGACCTCTGTTTAACTGCCATCTTAATCACTTCTGTTGTTTGCATTTTTGCTTAATTAGATTTGATACTGTCTCTTCTTCTGACAGTTGCCATCCTTAACTGCTTTTTCCAAAGCAAAAGATACAATTTTTCCTTTCCCGAAGTCAATCAACTTTCTTTGCACTTCCTTCTTGGGTAATCTATTCTACTGCTCATCATTATTTTCTTTTGTTGTTGTTCTGGAGGGAGAAAAGTAAAAAAAAAATACTTCCCAGCCTTCCCACCCCATTTTTCACATGGACTCTGCCCAGCCACTGTCTGCCTGCTTCTATATCATACCTGTTTATAATTATATTTCACCTGTGATCAGAAAATCCTCATCAAATTCCAGATGACCAGAAGATTATACTTCTTCCTTCAAGTAAGGAAATGGAGACAATGATTCATTCCTGCATTGCCTTTACATTAATTATGGTAGTCTGTTCTACTTATGCACAGCATAAGACACAATCCTCTCTAAGCATCAGGCCCTCCTTTATGTTCCCCACTCTCTTAACTCTTGAAGGTTCTGAACCAGTTTTATAAAATGTGAGTAGCTGGAGTCTGTATATGTGGACTCATAATACACCAACAAAGTTGCTCCCATTAGCAACTGACACTGACCAAACCAAGTGTTGAAAAAAGAAACATTTTTGAGTTATCATATCTGTCCTCTCAGAAATGCCATGAGATGTGGATGAGCCCAGCAGAAAATATTAAAATCAGACATACATGACCTTTACTAGAACCTTGTAGGAGGTTCCTATTTAGATGTCTCATTTATCAAAAGGCTTTCATATTGTTTTCTAACAAAGCGCTAATTAATATATGTGCATTCCATTCTTGTGTGCATACCATAAAATGATTTCACTTCTCACCGGAGTCCTTGTAGCTCCCTTTGGACCTCTTCACTGAAACTCGATGCACTGTTGTTTAACCTTTGTTTGATGATGATTCTTCAGCTCTGTGGTGCTTCTCCTTCAAGGTTAACTTAAGTTTTTGTGAAATGCCTTCTTTAACCAGTAGTACCTGCGGTTTCCCAAATACAATTCTAAGAAAGCAGTTACTGCAGGTGTGATGAGTAAACTGATAATACATTAAAAATTCAGTATGAAGAATCACATCAGTTTATTTTTGATGATATGCAGTACACATGAAAAGGTTTTCATAGAAACAATCTAACTGAAAATGCAAACTTCTGAATGGGAATTGAACTAAAGAGAATGAAAATACACTGTATTGACACCTTCTACCTCATCCCCTCTAAAAAAACCCCATAAGTAAAAAGGAGCTGTATTTTTTTGTGGGGGGGTGTTCTGTTTGTTCGGGGTTTTTTACGAACATGCCTTCATTTGTGGAACTGGATGAATCAAAGAACTCACCTCTTTCAGCAACTCTGTATTCATGCATATTTTATAAGCTGGTATAACTAACAATATGTTACAACTACCCCCAAATAGTTTAAGTACAGTTCTGTTCAAGAAGGAGAGAGGAAGGAACTCAGGCTGTCAATGGAGACTTGACGATAAAAGTATTTCCAACAGTCCAAATTTCCATGTATTTTCTCAACTTGTAAGACCACCATTATCACTATACCAAATAGGGTGAAAGGTTTCTCTAGGCTTGTATCGTATCTTCAGCAGACAACTGGAATTTTTTCAGGGAAAGAATATATGAAACGCAGCAGGAATGGAGACTTACAAAATCAGGGTTCATTTTGAATACATTCAGTGCTAAGAACTGTTACCCACGTCTGTGTCATCTCTTTGTACCACCTGTTACAACTCTAGTTCCCCTCCAGCAAGGAGTTTCATATTTACATAGCACATGAAAAAGTTCTTTCTTTTAAGCTTTCTATTTGCTTACCTTCCATGAGTTTTACAAGACTTTGGTACAACTGCCTTTCTGATTTTCTTCCTTAAAAATTTCTGCCAATCTTGCCACATTAAGGTTCTTTTTCTTTTTTTTTTTCCCTTCCTAGAACAGTTACTTGGCCTGATCACAAACAGAGCTTTGTTTAGAGATTCCTTTATCTTAAGGTCCAAAAGCACTTTGAACTTCTGAGTGTTTAGAATGAAGGGTCCCAAATGATAATTTCTTCACTGTACCTACAGTGTCTCTTTTGAACTACCAACAATTTTGATTTAGAAAAACTTCCCTACTCCAGCCATGTTTTACCAATAGTCAGCTGTCATCACTGCTAAAAGGGTGAACCTAATTTTCTGAATTTGAATAGTTTTCTGTCTTTTGCTGTTGCCTTTTATAATACCTTTGCCTCCTGGATTGAGCAGCTTGCCATTATCAAATTTATGTCGCCATATGTTTGCATATCTGCCTATCACACAGTCATTACTTAAGCTTCTTTTAGATAATATAATACATTGGGAGCCTGCTGTACAGTACTGGCATACTGTAGGATGTAAATGAGACAAGGTTTGAAGGTGGAATTAATAACGGGAAGATAGAAGTAGGCAATTGATATAGTTGGAAAAAACAAAGCTTGAAGCACGCAGATCCTTCTGTTAGACTGAACAAAATCAGCAAACTTCAAGCTAAGTACAGATTGTGAGAAATCCTTCATTTTAACCTAATGTGGTAGTCAGACCATTTAGGATAAGAAAAGTGATTGCCCTACTTAATCACCTGCCCTGTGACCAGAGGGGCAGATAAAAATGTTAAGAATTCCTCTGAGCTAAAATAAGAGAGCAAATTATCAGCTGTGGAACACTGATAAATGAGTTGGAGGGCAGCTGCAGTGAGGGATTATGATGTACTGTAAAGCCAGTATTTTATTCAGTCTGTGATTTCAAGTGCATACAGCAGTTCTGAATTTTTGTTCCCAGGCTCAGCTGTTGAAGGTATTTTGTGGTCTCTGAGGTTGTGGGCTGAAAGGTCAAAGTTCTTTTGTGAAAAATGTTCTCCCACTGGGAAATGGGCTGTTAATTAAATAAAAGCTATTACTTCCTGCTACAAACCTTACTTCTATGTAAGGTAGTTTTTTCAGGTCTCAAATCATTCTTATTTTCTCAGTCTTAAGCTCCTTCTGATTTGTTTTGTTTTGTTTTTTAAAGTGTGTGCATGTTAATCTACTGATTTTATGCTGAAACATTTAAGGAGAAAATACCCTCTTCATGTACCTACCTGATTCTCTTGCTGTACATGTGAGGACTGAGTCTGTCCTCTGAGCTGTAGTATTGCATTAAGTACAGTTGTTTGTTTGATTACTTAAGTGTAGTTTCAGCTTTCAAGGAAATACTGCCCCTTTCTAAATTTTCAACTTAGCATTTTACCTTATTAAAATTTTACATTTTATATTAATTCAAAGACAGCTTTTCCCTCAAGCCCTTATTCAGTACTAACTTCAAAGTACTGCTATTTCATAACCATTTTTCCTTCTAAATCAGTTTTCTGAATGGAACCTAAAATCAAAATATAGGGAAAAAAGTGTTATTCATTTTCAGGAAGGTGAGAAATAGTTTCCATAGCACTTACTACTGTCAGGCAGGAGGCATACATGCTCCCATTACTCTGCTTGGTCTTGTTAGCTGACATTGTTCCATTTATTACTGACCTGTGAGAAGGTAAACAATAGAAATGTATTGACTCAGTGCTGGAGTATTTTTCGGCCTATTACAAGTCAGCCTTTTTTTACGTGTACTGTAAAAACAACCCAGTAAACTAGAGATTTTCAATTTTTGCAGGTTTCCAGTCCATTATTAAAAATTTTAAAATTCACAGGTATTGAAGTTTATTATAACAGTGAAAATAACTCTCTTTAACGTGAGAGACAAATTCACATGCAATGCAGGGATTAGAAATTACTTCTTTTTCATTTTACATAGTACTAGTATTGTCAAGACCCTCTTACTTTTTCCAGATGTCCCATCCCATGCTGCTATGAACCATCTTTACTGCTGTCTAGAAGAGTATATGAAAGCACAAATTTTATTTTCGCGTAGATCCGGTTCACACCACAATTACTATTTCTGCTCAGTGTAAATGTTCATGTGCAGAGTTGCAAGCTGTGTGTGCCCTGATCACTCAAAACGTGAGAATTTTAAACTTCACAGCACCCCTTTGCACTCAAAACCACAGAGTACAATTTTAGGTCCACTGGACTCAGAAACTGAATGTACCTTATGAAGGTTTGCCAGTGACACTAAACCAGAAGAGAGAAAGGCAGACACTTCTAAATCAGAGTTTTCAGCTGCAGTGATAAGCCATCTTCAGAACCAAAAGACAGGGACTTGCATGGTTATTCTCACTGAAACCTTGCAAAGAATTATGCAGAAACAGGGCTGCTGATCATTTTACTCCACTGGTCTAATTTTAGATAGTCCTGCAAAGATCAGGGAGTTGGACTTCATCCTTATGAGTCTCTTCCAACTTGAGGCATTCTATGACTCCATACTGCACCAGCCTATCTCCTGGGAGCTACCTGCTAGAAACAGCTGTAAACACAGAATTTGCAGTCATCCATATCTATCAGTTCCAAGCCATCCCTCTGATCCATCAATACATGATTGTTTTGTAATGACTTGGTAGGAAGGTATTTCATTCTCTGAGAGTTGAGCCAACATCCCTTCTTTACTTGGACTACATATGAGACCTTTCCAGGATGTATTTTTAAAAACTGCCTGCACTGTGTCTCACTGTAAGATATATTAGCACCATTATTAGATTTCTGCATGTACTTAAGATAGTATTATAGTGGTGAAAATGGCTCTAATCAGAATTTAAGCCATCTTCAGTCTAGTCAGCCTGTCAGTAAATGTTCCTATTTCCTGTTCTCTGATTTGCAAAAGTAGACAGAATCCAGAAGGCTGGATTGCTTTTATTTTCATGTCATTTCCTTCTTTGCAATTGCCTCAGATATATCTGAAAGGACAAAAACAGGTACAGGAGCTTCAAACACAAATACTTGAGAAAAGATCTTTTCTTCCATGTCCTTTAGCTTCCTGTCCTTTGTCCAGCTCTCAGTTACTGCTGTAGCACCAAAAGCTGGTGAGTTTTACCACTCTCCTGCACACCAGCTCACAGGTGGATTTCACATTAAGCTGAATAAGGTCTCTCACATAACTGACCTTTCCTAGGAGATGCTGGAGGCAGCCAGTTGTGCCTTTAGGATGACGGTGACATTCCTGATAATGTACCAATTTGTTGTATCCATTGCATTCTTCTTTTGTCTTGTGCTGTTGATCTGATCAAGGATAAGCTAACCTGTTTCAACCAGATTAGTTAAACATCACCACTATCTAGTCTTGGTTACTGTGTATCAAAACATTCCTTGGCACTTTGTAGTTTGTTACTCCTCTGCTATGCCATCCCTTTTCTGGAATACTCTGTCAGTAGCTTGCTTCAACAGTAGAAAGGTAGGGCTTGGGCAGCAATACAGTCAGTTTCCCAGAACATCACATTGTTTTGTATGAGATGATTTCTGATACCAGAGGATGGCAAAAAACTCTGAATGCCTTCAGTCTTTATCAGTAGTTAATGACTGAAAAGTATGATGACTTTGAACACAGTGGCCCTGCATAATCAAAACAGAAATTAAAGTATCACTCTGATAGGTTAGGGTGCCTGCTTATTTATTTAAGCATTACAAAATGTTTTCATACCTAAATATTTTACAGTGACTTTTCCACTACAAAGTCCTTATATATGGGATTTCTCCACGGCACAGAAAATCCTCATCAGTGTTTTGGAAGTAATGAGAATGTGCATAGTACAAAACAGAGTCTGTGTTTCCTGGCCCAGACAACTTAAAGGGACTTTCAAAGGACCAAATCTCCCAATGTATGTAATTTCCAACAGCCAGAGTCCATAAATATGGAGAAGAGGCAGGAATAATGGAACGCTGGTCAGACAATTTCAGGATCCACCAAAATCCTTCCTTCTCAAGTTAGGCAATAAATACAACATCTTCCAGTTCAACTGAAGTCATGTGCAGGTGACTATCACTCTTGTGGCCAGACAAAACTTTCAGGCATGTCTGGATCCACAATAATCCTCTTTTCTTCGTATGAGTCATTTGTGATAAGGAAACACAGACAAGATTAAATTTCTATTACATGGATGTATAACTGGTTGGAAGGCTGTTCTCAAGAAACAGTTAATTATGCTTCACTGTCAGACTAGGTGCATTAAAGCATGTTCTCCAGGGACTATACAGTATTTAATTCGTGCTTGAAAGATGGAATTAGCATTTAATGCTAGTCACACTACCTGGAAAAAGACTACAAGATATTATGATCTTAAGAAATTATGGTAAGAATTTGGTGCAAAGAATGACACGTAATGACAATAAAGATGAGTATTAACTTCTCTGTTTATACAGACATAATCTTTTGCATAAATGCAAGGGAGGGAGGACTGACTCAGCAACAGTTCTGAACTCGAGACAATAGGTGGACCACAAGCTGCACATGAGACACCAGCATATCTTTATAAAGGATGTTGTACTGGAATATATAGAAAGGAGAATTATTTGTAAAGCATACAAAGTGGTTCTTTTATTCTTGCCACTGGAAAAGGCTTCCTTCTGCTTTGGGACACAACAACTGGAGAAGGATTGTGACCAGCTGGATAGGTTCCAGAGGAGAACAAAAGAGTGATCAGAAAGCTAGGAAATATAACTTGTAAGAAGATGTTGAATAAATAGGGGTTGTTTAATCTGAAGAAGAGGAAACTGAGGAAATATGTCTTTCTCCAAATATAGAAGGGGAAAAAAAAGAGAAGAAAATAAAGCTTTTTCTATGTCCACTGCAAAACAAGTTCAGGCCAAATAGCAATAGAAGTTTTCTAACTGTACTTTTGCTCTCGGATAATGAAGCATTGAGACATATTGCCTGGGGAAGTTCTGAAGTCCTCATCATTTCTAGAACAGGTAAATCAGGTATCTGTGAGGGATAGTTTAAACATGATTCTTTGGATCAACAGAATAGTCTTGATGACCTTTCACAGTCTCTTCAGCCCCATTTTATATTAATGTCTACGATTTTTTTTTTCTCACAAGTTAAATAGTAAGGTCTGTTCCTCTCTATTGATTAATCTGAATTCCATGGCCAAGGAAGCTGCTATCACCTCATTCTGTCCAATTTTTTGATTTCCACTTGCAAGCAAGCAAGAGAATCCGTACTGCTGATCTTGACAGAGTATCTGAAGCAGCTGTGGTAGCCAAGAAACCTATTTGTCAATCAATTAAATGTCCCAGGACTATGCTTTTCTCTCTGTCTGTCACAGCCTTGTGTGCACTAATAGGCCTTCATGGCCATGACCTGTGTCCCTTGGGGTCCCTACCCACACCTGTGGGCACAGGAGCGCCAGTTCAGCTCAGCCCTGGGCTGTTAGTCCATGCCTGAGCTCTGCTGTGTGGGCACTGACCCTCAACTCAGCTACAGCCATGCCTCTACATTACTGCAAATGTTGATCCAGACACTGACTCACAGACTGACTTCATCAACCTTGTCTTGTCACTGTGGACCTGCCTGGAGATCAGTGGGCTGTGTTTAATCGTGGTTACTCTCGCTGGACCTGATCCCAACCTGTGGATTGACATCCCGGCTTGGCCTCAGATCTGCCTTGTCACCATGAACTCACCTGACGATATGCACTCTTGGTTTAACAAGTCTCAGGTCTGTGTGCTCTCCTTGCTGGGGCCCTGTGGGTTGGTCTGGACTGGTGAGGTCCCTGTGGTGCCATCTGTGTTGCAGCCCTCAGCTCACGGCTCCCCTTCGCTCCGAGGGCAAGCAGCCTTTGTGGCTCCCTGACCCTGCTAATGCAGGACTGTGCAGCCCTCTGCCATGTCAGATTTGGGGTGTCCCATCTCATGCCATACCAATTGGATAGGTCTTGTCAGTAGAAGGTCTGTGCTTTTCCTTTGGGAGTGAAGTTCTTGCTAGCAGTATGAAGAGCAGCAAGAGATGCACAGGCTGGTAGAATGGGTCAAGATGACAAGCTGAGGGTAGGTCAGCCTCTCTTAGCACATGCGACTCAGAGTTATCCTGGGCTGTTTTCCTGATACTGAAGGAGTTCATTTCCATCTTTAGTTCTGGTGAGGTTCTTACATTGTTAACTCTTCCGTGCTCTCCCTATATCATATATATATCTGTGTGTGTGTGTGTGTGTGTGTGTGTGTGTGTGTGTGTGTGTGTGTATGTGTGTGTAAGCACATAAATATTTACATATATCACCACCAGCTATGCAAGTTTCCTGGGGGTGGTTAAACCATTACTACTGACATAATCTTCAGGTGTCCATTGACTGAATCAAGTAATTTGCTTATGCCCCAGACCCGGAGCTAGTCTTTGGAACTGTTTTTCCTAGTTATGACTTCATCCAGGAAGCCAGATGAGAGCCAAACTGGTTTTGGATCCAAATGGCTTCCTTCAAGAAAATGTGTTCCTACGCACCTGTCATAAGCTTCTCCTGAATATGGTTTTGGTCTCTTCATCTTATCTAAATGACTGACACACTTCCATTCTTTCTTGAAGGAAGAAGTTTCTAGAGGAAGGGATATTTGAATTTTTGTGGTTAAGAGGCCTTTGACTTTTTACCTCCACAGGACTAGGTATTTCAGATACAGAGTTGTTTGTGTCAGCAGTTGAGAGGCTGAAAGTCAGGAGTGCCAAGCAGGATAACCACCAGTGAAACCTGTTATGGAAACAGCAAAAAAAAAAAGCCGCCCTCCACGATTAATATACATTCAACCAGAGCTCAGTCTAAATTAGTGGCTTTCTTGAGTGGTATCTCCATTGCTGACATCTGCTCAGCTGCTACCAGGAGTTCTCTCCACACCTTTACCAAGTGTTTTGCCATTTCAGAGGCATCCAGGTATCAGCATGTGGTAACATGTTTCTGCAGTGGTTCATGCATGAAGCATGCTATGTCTCCCTACCAAGCACTGTGAGTGTTAGGACAAGCTGCAGTATGACTATAAATATGGATAATCTAGATTAATAATTTCTGTTTTGAAGATTAAAAATTATTTACATATCAGTTAATGAAACTGTCAAAGGTGTGCTGGTTGTGAGCCTGCTCCCTTCACACGCCCCTTCTCCATGTGTTTGAGTCTTTCTTGGAACTCTCAGCCATGGAATTCTGTGATGGAAAAGGAAGTTAGACAATCTCCACATTATGTATGTAGCAAAGCCATCCAGCTTGATAGAAAGGAAGTGGAATGTAAGCTAGTCTGGTGAATACTGCATGGATATGAAACTGGTCTTGAGGTTTTGCAGGACATGCAGCATTCACAGGCACGTAAGATGTATACAATAATAGATAGATAAAGGTGTTTGTGAAATAACTTTCCTCTTTCTACTGCAGGTTTCACTTCAGAGGAGATCTTAATGCAAGATTGTACAAGTCCATCCTTTTGAACATGCTTAAGAAGTACATTTTTATTTCTTCTAATAAGAACATTGCATCTTTTTACTGCTTTTAATAGAAGGGCAGAAGTCTGCTTAGATATTGTGATTCCTAGAACAGTGATAAACCATTTCAGCAAAAAGATCAGCCTATGTGATGGTGCTGTCATAAAGCCTGACATCACTGCTCTTGGCTGGGCCACTCCCCTTCTCTTCAACTAATACTGATTTCAGCAGCAGTTTTTGAAGAGAAAGAGGATGCTTTGCAGTATGAGAATGGGTGGTACAACTTGGCCTGTAATCCTTTACTGTGAGGCTGCTTGGATGTGGGTGGAGGGAGGAAGAGCATTTATTTCAGAGAAAGAATATTATTGCTGTAGTCTCACATTAACATTGGAAATAATATTTTAGTGAACTATAGGGTACATTGAAGTACATGGCTAGAGACACTGGAATGAAGTGAAGCTCATCCCATTTGGATTTCTTCCATCTAATTTTATTTTCCAAAGCTACATCTGCTCTTGGACAAAGATGATAATCTAGACAGAGCTGAGTTAAGTTGTAGCCCCTGACTGCAGGGCTTGCTCTTGTGTCTGGCTCTTTTTCAGGGCACAAAAATGAAACAGGAAACTCCTTGTGTCCTACTATATTGTATATATGCACATGGACCTATCTTCATTTCACTTTTTCAAACATTTGTTTCTTTTAGTATGTGAATATTGTGTAATTGTATTCCCTTTTCTTTGTTTCTTCCAGAACGTTCTAATTGTGGAGGTAAGCTGGGTGCTTATGTCATATTGTACTTAGATAAAGTCACATAGTCAAGTTGTGATAGGGTGTTCAGTTTCTGAAGCCTGTCTGTGTTTACACTTCTTTAGCTGGGAGGTGGTGAGGAGGGAGAGGGGTTGATTTGCTTAATGGTGCCTCAGTCTTTTTGCAGTTGCGCGAGGGATCAAACTACAGTGCTGGCACTAATTGGTGGTCAGCCCTGTGATACCCAGGAGTCTTTGTTTCTGCATCATGTGATTTGTTCTTTCTGTGGTTTCATCAACTCCTGTTGGCAACTTGTTCTGTTCCTTGGAGGACAATGAATCAACTGCAGTGATGCCCTGCACTTCTCAGGTGCATGACTTTTAAACAGTAACCCTGCACATGCTTTACAGCTTCAGGGTTGTTCACAATCTGTGTGGGAGTGTCAGTCATTCCCTCAAGTCCCACCCCCAACTTCTGCATTCCAGCAGTGTCCCTTGGGGGACGGTCCATCACAGAGCTGTTGCAGATCAGTGGCAGTGTTCATTTGTAGAGGAAAAAAATGTATCACCTCACTCGTGCTCCAAATTCCCATATCATTAATATAGGTGATTCTCTTTGAAAATGTTGGATAAACAGCTGGTACAGTTTGAGAGCATATCAGGATCTGGCTGGCATTTCAGGCCCAATCTGTGGGATGTGAGCTGGACAGTGTAATGAAGGAACTGTATAATGCTGTCTTTTCTTAGCAAAGGATGGAAAAAAGTCATCAGCCACAGAGATGGCAGCTTACCCAAACAGCTGCCTAGGAGCTCCATATTTGCTCATTCTAGCTGCTATAACAGATACTACAAATGTCCAAAGACAATTTTGTTAATGCTGTTAGACAGCTGGGGAGCAGAGACAAGGTGTTGCTAATGAAAAATCCACACCCACAGAGTTCAGGAGCAACAGCTGCTCTCCGTGTCATGGTCAGTTTTGCAGCCATGGACCTGCTGATCTCATTGAGATGATGTTGGATACAGCATCTCTGGAGCAACCACACTGGTACTGGACTAATAAAACAACAAATAGGGTAGATTTAGTCCTGACATGGAGAGATGTTTACATACTGTGATCTGGAGAATAATATGAAGAGTCTAATCCCTTCATCCTTGCAGTGCCCAGTAAAGTCATCTCCAGTCCCATGTTACATCCCAAGTACTTGAAACGTAGCTGTTTTCAAGAGGAAGTGGACAGTCCTTGAACTGATTATTTTTTGAATAGAAAGTGCTTTCTTCAAAGAGTGTAAGCTCAATTATAACCTTTTTTGGATGTGGCTTACAATGCACTGGAAAAAATAAATCATCTCCACAAAATAAGAAGGTGGAACTGCTCAGTCATTGTCCAGATTTCCTCTTTTCAGCTTTCCTTTGTGTTTTACTTACTCTATTTTTCATGTTTTATAAGGATATTGTTGGAACTGGAAGGACCATGAAGGTTCTGCTGAATAACATAGAAAAATACAAGCCAAAAATGATTAAAGTGGCAAGGTGAGTAAAACAATCACAAAACTTAGTAATTAATTAGTCTAGTCCAATATGTTTTCCAGTGGAGGTTCCCATTCTGAGATCCTGCTGTAATTCAGTGCTGCAGTATCACATGGGAGCTGTGCAGAGGAGCTGCCCCAGTCAGTAAGGGGAGGGTGGAGGAAAGGAGAGGAAATGCTTTTGTATTGTTCTGCAGTGACAATGACCCTCCAGCCATTTCAAGACTGGCACTGATGGACTTGGAAGGGGAACACACCCACCTCTTCCCTGCCATCAGGAAGTTGTCGGGAAGAGAAGCAGAACAAGAACAGGGGTTCATGTGGCTTGGAAGTTTTTTTATAAAGGGAATTGTTTTTACGCATGTTATTCAGTTACATATCTAGATTTAAACAGGATTTATTTTATTTTTAATTACAGTTTGTTGGTGAAAAGAACATCTCGGCCTGATGGGTACAGACCAGATTGTAAGTGTTGTTGTGAAAATCTGTACATGACAGTAGAAGTTACCACTACTCTGTCACTTACCTCTCATCTCATTCTATGGGCTGGTGGAGGCATTGTAAAATATCAGTTGTTGATGGGATTGTAGGACTCAATGGAAGGATTTGTGTAATTGTGGTTTGGAAAGCTTAGCCTCCTTATGTTTTCTGCAGAGTACTAACTTTATAGGGAAACTGTGGAAGGGTTTAATTTTGTCCATGAATGGTGAGTGGTTTATCTTCTATCTCTGACAAACTATATAGAAGAGACTGTGCCTTTCTTCTTTTTCCTTCCTCATTGCATCTCTTTGGAGGAGGCAGGATTCCATCTGAACATGAGAGGTGTTTTATTGTGACTAGGTATTCAAAAGTTTTAATTTTTTTTAATCAGAATAACACTTTTAATTAATTTTTTTGAAAAGTATTATTGTTTAAAGGGTAACCACTGATATTATAATTAAATCCCACCCCCTCAGAAGAGCAAAATATAAATTGGGCTTTTTAAACTTCCTCCTGCTTCTCTGTTCATGTCACACCAGCACCACTTCTCTCTGAATTATTGGTCCTTATACTATGCTATGATGAAGCCATAAATGGAGCTATACCAACCTATTTTAATTTTAGACTTATTTAGAATAAAATGTAGTAACATGTATGAGGCTAAATAAAAAAGGAATAGAGTCACCTAGAAGGGACCAGCCAGTATTTGCTACTGAAAAAGGCTCTGGTCAGCTGCGCTGGGGAGGGTAGAAGGAGAGTAGGCAGGTGAGTACCAGGAGGCAGCTTGAAGGGTCTTGATTTGTGATGTGGGAGAGAGGGAAACTTTATGAAATAAAAGTTACTTAAATGTTGAGCATAGCCCTGAGGTGCTGACCCAGTAATCTGAACTATGACCCAAACATTTTGTTGTACAACTTTTTATATGGTGAAGTGGTATTTTTAACATTTAGAATTTAACCCCGTCAATTAAGGTATGTATTCAACTGGATTCACTAATGTTAAACATATAAAAAAGGCAATAAAATTACTTCCTGAAGGGTAGCTTTATGTTTGTATTAACTAGTATTAACTTGTAAAACGAAAAAAGTTTTATCCTTGTTTATTTATACTGTGATGAATTTTATAAAACATCACGGATCTCTTTTGTAAATCACTGACAGTGCTGTGTCATTATTTACCCGAATTTATAATTCCAAAATGTCTTATTACCTCCATTTTTTATCAACTGAATAAATTATGTACTTGAATACTTTTAAAATTTTTAATGCAGATTTATTTTTATGTCTCTAAGACTGTTTTTTTTCTCTAGTTACTTAGTGAACAATTTGGAAAGAGTCTGATTTGTTTTATACAGTGCTGATACTTCAGACCCTCATGCATGGTTGTGCTTGAGCTGTGTGAGATGTAAAATCCACCTACACTGCATGCATTTACTTTGTTAAGCATATGCATGAATCTTCATAAGGTTGAGGCTTTAATTTAAGAAGTGTTTGACATGTTTTGGTAGCATAATATACAAAATAGTTTTTGCTGTTCTCAGCACAATGTATAGGTCCCTGAAAGTTACTTCTCATTTAAAGCGGTATGTTTTTTCATCATTGCTGTGGTACTGACAGTTGTCAGCACACATATACCAATGGAGCTTCCAAACAAAACCAGAATTTTCCAGCTCTGATTTTGGCTTCCTTTCACAATGTGCCAGTGATAATTTGACACAACTCTCCTACTCTCCTCTGTCACAAATACTCTATGACTGAGAGCTGGTTATGGGGCTACTGCTGACCTTGATGTCTCAGAGTCAAAAGTAACGTAACCTCAACTGACTACATATATTTAGAGTTTGCTTGTGGAGAACTAACACATGAATTTAAGGGCTTATAATTGGCACTGATCTTGTAGTGATGGTGTTTGTTATTTGTTTCAATACAGATTACGGATTTGAAATTCCAGATTTATTTGTGGTAGGTTATGCCTTAGACTACAACGAGCACTTCAGAGACCTAAACGTAAGTTTCTTATTAAAAAGTTGCTTAAAAAGTCACTGGTTTACTTTTCCCGTATTTATTCCCATAAGTACTTCATAATTTACCTCCTCCTCGTGGCCCAGAGGAAGTATGTCTTTGACATGGTTGGGATTTGGGATCCTTTCAGTGAGTGCAGAGCTCCCTGCAAAGCCTCAGATAATACAAGGAGTCCCTGTTAGCACTGTGAAAGTTCCTTCCCGTCTCTTCCCCCTAAGAGCAGATGCTACACTTCCATCTTATGTCAGCCTGGGTCTTCTCAGGGACACCATTCCCAGTATGTGCAGAGACAGCAGTAAAAGGGAAGCATAGCCACAGGTCACATGGATTGCCTGAATGCTGTATTGCCTGCCCCTTTTCTCAGAGAGGTAAGGATGGAAAAAAGGTGCAAACCTTGCCTTTGCTTCCTGTGGTACTCCCAGGGGTGGACCTCAAAGCTGGGAATTCCAAGTAGAAAAAAATTCTGGAGCTAGAAAGTGAAATCAGAATTCACTTCCAGATCTCTGGAAAGAGTAATTGTAAGATCACTAGATTGGCCAAGCCAAAGTATTTCTGAACAATTAACTATAATCAATAATGTACTCAAGTGTGCTTTTGCAATCAGTGTTCTGTTTTTCTCAGCACATATGTGTTATCAATGATCATGGCAAAGCAAAATACAGAGTCTGAAGCTGTAACATCCACACTTGAATATTTCACTGAAGCAGAAATTTGACTACACTCCTTCAAGCATCTCCCAGAAGAGTGATTCAACCGGCTCATGTGTCTTTCAACTCAGTATAATAAGGGGTTTACTCTGATTAATATTTACAGATGTGAGAGCTCTTATCTAAAATGTGAAGTATAGGGTTTTTAAAGTTACTACTTTTTTTAAGTATTAAAATTACAATGTAAGATGCCTCTTGACTAATAACTTGTCTGCCTCAGGTCTCACTGTGAATGCATCTTTTCTTTCTCAGTACCTCATTCCACCCATTGCAATTCATGTACTTCACTGTTACATAAGACCATTCCATGCATGAAGATTATTTTACAGGATTTTATTGACTTTATCATCCCTTTAGTCTTGGTCAGATATGCTGCTGCCAAATTGAAAACATTATTTTAATTTAATTCCACAATTCAAAGCTTTTAGCTGAAGCTGCATGTTGTGTTGCTGCCTCTTCCAAACAAAATTTTAGCTCTCAGGATGCACTGAATTAGTGTGGGTCAAAAGGAAACTTTGCAAGACACCATTGATCTGAAATTGGAAGATATTGTGGTTCTGGTATGTCATGTAGCCATAGATATAACCTGTTTAATGTGCTGTATTTTAGTCAAGACAAAACAATGCCAAGCAGGTTTGAATTTCTCCATGGTATCCCTTACTTCTATAGGACACAGAAGGTATAAAAATTAACAGTGTCCTGTGCTTACATTCTTAATTAAACCTCATTAAACACAAAAGTTTATTGCTAGTCAGACAATTATTTAGTTTAAGTTGAAATTTTTTGTAATCATTTGACATCTTCCAGAATAGGGATCTGACAATGCTGGAGAAGACTTGTATAGAAAAAAACTGTATAGGAAAACATAGAAAAACAGTTAATGCATCAGTGCTCCAGACTCTGGAGATTCCTTCCTTTATACATCATGTTTGTGAATTTACCTGCTGCATTAACTGCAAGGAGTTTAATTCTGTATTGAATGTAACTGTTCTTAACTTCCCGAGAGAAACCAGTGCAAAGTAGCTGTGTATCAGTAGCTTTGCTCTGAAATGTGAGAGGCAGATTGTTATTAGCTGCTATAAACTAATAAAGAAACAGTAAGAACACCTGCTACATGGCACAGTTGTTTATTTTCCTCCTTCAGCATATTTCACACATCCCATAAAAGCTTTTAAAAAATATGCATTTAACTGGTAATCCAAGCATACCTTATGTGTGTGTCCTGTGACTCACAAGCTATTGTTATTTGGATAAAATCCATGATGTTAAGGGAATGAAAAAGATCACAGAATTATTGTGATTGCTAGAGAAATGCTTTAGCCCTCTCTTCTCCACTCCTTTAACCTGTATTTTAAAAGAGTACTGCTGAAAAGCTGTCCCTCAAAATAACTTTCTTCTGTTTTAGAGAAGAATGCATATCCACACAGCCCTTGAAGAAGCTGCTGAAGGGTTTCATCCCTTTTTCTTTTATGAGAGTGTGAAAGTTTTTCTTGATGTTTCTGACTTCTTGTAGATTAAGTAATAACGACACATTGCATAGACTGACATACTTAGGCTTAGGCTTAGCCTTAGGCTTAGTCCAGGACACCCATTAGGTTATTTCCTCTTTTCCCTCTCTTCTTAAAAAGTCACCAGCCACTGTGCCTTGCTACAGTGATCAGTGTTCAGCAACAACCACGACAAAAATGGAGCAACTGAATCAATGTAAAATTACTGTAAAAATATGAAGTACTGTAGATGCACATAATTCAGACAGTGTTAAAATTGTTTAATTGGAAGATTCATGTTATTAAAATCTATATACTTAATAGAAAAGACTGGGTTTCTAGAAAATAGAAGAACTGGTATGTTTCTTCAAATTAATTCCATTTCCTCCTGTCATCATATTTTTAAGATTGTGAAAAAGCACCATACAGATTTCACTGGTGAATTTGCCTGTGCAATTATACTGTGAATAAAGGCGTTTTCTTTTCTAATGTCATATTTGAATTTTGTACTTTTATCTATGTGAGCATGTCCAGGTATCTCAGCTGCCATCCATGTTACTCTTTGCTTGAAACACTTCCATCTGAAAAATTAACTTTCTCTTACTTTAACAGTCAGATTCCAAAATATCATTACTGTAACTGAGGGAATAATCATGCATATATGTCTGATTAATACTTGCTTTAGCTTCTTTGGTGTGCCCAGAGAATTTACTGTCTCATGTTTCAATACTAGTGCTGATTCTGTTCCTTTAACTCAAAGGCCACTAAACATTTTTGCAGTTGGGGTTGCACTCTGTGACCCTCAAAGCTATGTTTGGGTTTTTTAATCAGTTCAGCAACATCTGTTTCTTAAGAGGAGAGGATGTTCTTTAAAATCCATTAATTCCCACCGACATTGTGTGCTTCCATTTTTATCGCAGTTTTTCTCCTTATGCAGTTAACACCAGCATCCTTTCCCTACCTGTTGAGTACAAATTAGCATGGACAGTAATTTGGTTTAAAGTTACATAAATCTTTAGCAGCCACCAGGTTTTAGACTTTAATCAGCCCATTTGTGCTTACATTTGGTCCAGTTCCAAAATATCCAAAAGTAATTTTCTGGAGAGAAGGTCAAAGTAGGAAATATAAATTAGGATTTCATGTTGCAAACCCTAGATATGGTCTGAATATCTAGTAGTTTCTGCTTAAAAAAATAGAATTGCAATAGTCTAAAAGGTCTGTAATTAAGATATTTCCCCCCCTGAATTAGCTGCTGCCTTCTTGTACTTAGAGCTGAACAAAGTAGAAAATAGTGTCTGGTTGTTGATTGCTAACTATTGGTGTTATATTTCCTGACAATGTTATGTTAATCCTCAAAGTTTTATTAATAAATTTCTATAATGTAAAATTCCAACATTTCCCCCCAAAATACAATACTAACTGTATGTAATATTCAGCTGCAGAACAGCTTTTGATCAGTGAAAGAGTCAAATCATCACAGTTTATACATAATAAAAAGCTTAACTTGGAGATGTACTTACATCATGAGTCATCATTATTGCTCTCTGGTGACAGTGAGATTTATTTAAATACAAATATTGGGAATTCTAAATTGTAATATTCTTTTATACTGAAGAAATAAAGGCTGAGCCAGCTTCTCTGCATAATTTACATGTTGATTTTCTCAGATAACATAGCAGGGAAAACTCCTTTTGTAATCAAACTAGTTCCACACACAAACTAATTCATCCTAGCTACCTTGAAAACCCTAATTTTCAGTTTCAGTTAAAAATGAGTCTCAAAACCATTATAGGTTTGCATAGCAAGAGACAGAGGGATCCTTGTGCTTTTGTAAAACCATCACATTTGAGGACGTCTTTCACTTCTTTTACCTTTTTAAATGTTTTCCAAAACCTCTGATAGTCAACATACAAAGATCTGAGATTAATGCAATATCTCAGTGTACTGGGAAAGGTATCTTAAATTCTTTTTCTCCTGAAATTGGAGGGAGAAATGTACACATAGAAGATAATGTAGGTGTGTGTTAGTTCAGTTTTCCAGAAGTCAGCTCTGGCTGTACATTCCAGACAACAAGAGGCTGAGTCAACCTCCTCCTGTGCTTCTCTCGGTGCCCCCATTTGAGGTGCTTCACCCATCCTCTCAAAACAAGGAAAACAAGGGGGAGGGAAAATAAAAGGTTTCATCCTAATTCCATACTCTTTTCACAATGGCTCGTTTAAGGCCACATGCCTTCCTCTGGGAATGCAGCCCCCTACAGCTGTCCCAGCACCTGAGCTGAGCGTGTTTGTGCCGCTGAGGAATGACTGCTGTGCTTGCCAGGGGTATTCACAGCAGTGCCAGCACTGTGGCAACGCTTGGCCAGCTAGAAAAGTTTGATCACGGGCCATAAACTATCCTGTGGGATTGTTTTGCAGTGTTAAAAGGATAATTACTTGTTAAGAAAAGCAATATTATGCACTTATAAATGCCCAAATAGACAAGGCAGTGCTAACATGCTGAGGAAAGGTTGTCATTTATTTTACAGAAAACACAATTTTTTAAAAGGAGAGAAAAAAAGGAGACATCAGTGCTGGGTGAGGCTCCATAAGCCCTTTGAAGGCTGTCAGCTGTAGTTTGGATACTTGTGCTGTTACGGAGCACTGGCTGACCCTACCTTCCTTTCTGTCAATAAACTGGTGCTTGGTTTCTTTGTACCTTCACACGAACACATGCGTATCCGCAGCTGAACTTTTTGCTGCTGCCAGCAGTTGTTTTGGAACACCAAGCGGTTTCCAAATGCAGAAATTTAGACTCAATTAGTTAAATACTTGCTGTCAGGCCTTGTTCCTTCTGCTGCTGCATGGAGCAAAGAACTACTGACAAACTATTGGAGTCTGCAGTACAGCAATTTATGTGTAATGCTCAGTTTTGGATACTGTTCAGAGGATGACCTTTCGTTTGTTTCAGGAGTGGCATGAAAGTTTTCCCCTGTTTTTCAATAGCAGAAAGAGACAAAAATGACTTGCAGTACTGTGTTCTAGCAGTCTCTCTTTGAACTGCATGATTTGGCCGCCTTTGATAATGGTAAGAAAGTCTTGTTTCTAATCATGACACAAAATTGCATTACATGAAATTATTACTACACATGTTGCAAAATCTATTGGTCCTCCTGTTTGTAAGGCTTTGTGCATTTGTCATCGCTGTTAAGTCATGAGGTTACACAAGGGACAGCTATTGCTGGAAGATATATGTTATGCTTTTATAGCTATTGAATTTGCATAGAAAAACATTGGAATTTAGCTGAGATGTTTTGGAAGCAAAGCCAGAAAACAAAGTTATCTTGAAGCACATTTTCTCAGCATTTTTCCATTTTCCTAAGCTTCTAAAAGTATTCATTTCTTTTCTTCAGATTTCTAATCTCCAGTTACACCCTGGTTTTATGTTCTATTTTATCCTGGTTCTTTTAACCAAACCCGTACCAGACCTGTAGTTTTTAAGGACACTCACAAAGCTAAGCCCTTGGTCTGAAACATTCAAGAGCAGATTTTCTAAGGTGCATAAGCATCCAAGAAAATTTTATGGGATTTCACCTGCTTGGGTGGGTGCCTATCTGCATCCTTCAGTGATCATTTACTTTTAAAAATATGTTTCTTGCCTAATCTGGACAGACTGGGAAAACATGCAATAACATAACTTGGAATGAAAACAGGAGGATATCAGAACAAAAAGGAGAGGCAAGTACAATTGTGTCATTCTTTGATGTGGGCATGAATATTTCTTTGTCTTTCTAAACCATGCAAGTGTTGTTTAATTGATTTTTTTGTTTGGATTTTCATGAGAATTATTGTAGTAACATTTCTGCTTTTTCTTATGAAATTTGGAATGAGGTGAGAATGTTCAAAATTTAGCTTTTGGAAATAATAACTCAGCATAAACACTAGCACAGAGACAGAAAGCAGATCAGCTACAACAACAGTGGCATGAGCAGCAGAAGAGTCAAGGAGAGTGAAAAATGAAGTGTCATAAAAAACCTTATCTGTGGAGTATTGACTGGAGTGGATCCATCAGTGGGTGTACAGGAAAGGTACTAATATTGGTTAAATATGACCTGCTGAAGGAGTGCAGAGATGGAAGTTTCCTGCTGAGAGCCAGTCTGGTCCTGGGCCCACTTGTGCCACATGGGAAAGAAAACCATAATAAACTGAAATTGTTTATCTTCACATTTCACATAATAACATGATGCTATTAACTGCATTCAAGCTTTTAACTGCAAACACCCAGCTGAAGATCCCAGTACTATTTTGCCTAAGCTGTAGACAACAGTCTCAGCTCTGTAAAGTCAAGTCAGTGTGTGGCTTAAATTTACTCAATGAGTAGACACCATTTAAACTCCATCTGAATAGAGCTCAGCGTTGTTCCTAACAGCCTCTCTGTTTTATTTTCTGAGGTTTATATGTCTTCTCATCTCAAGCTTTACCCTATTCCTTAGATCTTTATTTCCATTTCTCCCAATTCCTCTTAGTCTGTGTTGGGCAGAAACCAATTTACAAGCTCTGCAGATGCTGTGAGAGAGGTGAAGGATGATCTGGAGACAGACACTGCTGAGTTTGCAACCCTAAAAGAAAACAAACCCCACAAACTGCTGAGACACTGCTGGGTGGCAGTCACTGCTCTTTCATGGTACATTTGAAGAAAAGTAGCAAATATTTAATTTAGAGGTTAAAAAGTAATCTCTGGTTTGTGTCCAAAAGTACCAGAGTGAAGAAGTTAACTGGCTTAGGAGGAATGGAGAGAGGACTTTGTGCCACCACCATTGTCCAGCATGCTTCATTTGCTCCCTGAGCTTAGGCAGCAGCTGGAACTCGGGGAGAAATCAGCCCCTGAGATACAAATAAGCACAACAAACATCCTCCTTTGCTGCAGCTTTTACAGCTCTGGTACTCAGACAAACACAGAATAGAGTTTATCCAGATCAGGTCTGGCACACTGTTGATTCTGCCATATCTCATGGCAGTCTAGCCAAAATATGCCTCAAAGTATTTTAATATTTTCCCCACACAAGTCACAAGCCACAGTCCAAAGCTAGCAAGTGTTTTCCTGATTATGGTCGGTTTATTTACAGAAAAAGAGTCAAATAGAAGAACACATTTCCTGTGCAGAAGGGAAGAAGGAAACCAAGGCACATCATGGCACTGCCCCGGGCTGATCTGAAGCCTTTGGGTTGGACACAGATTTACCAGGTTATTTTCCATCCCTTAAACTGTGTTTAGACTGTCTCAACTTCAGCAGTCTCTGAGACATGTAAATTATTTTATGCAGGAAGACAACAGCTCTCCGTGAAGTCAAAATAGGTTGTGAAAACTATGTAAAGCTACTCAAGAAGAAGGAGTGCATGTTCTCTGTATTTGAGTAGCAAAGTCACACCGTAGCAAACAGGCCCTACTCCTACAGAGGAACACAGACCAACTGACCACAATTGCTCATATACCCCGAGTTAAGCCCCTATAGAGTCTTAGCAAGATCAGAGCCACAGATTTAGTTAGTACAGGTGTATGCATGAAAATAGTATCATTTTCAACATGGATGTTACTCCAAACAGTCCTTCAGCCTCCTTTAACATAATGGCATTACCCTAGAATTAGGAATTTTGGTACTATTGTTAACTACAAGGTTGTAAATTCTGCATACAACATTTAAATGCATCACTAAATATGGTGGGAAAGCAGCCGTGCAGGCCGTGGTAAGGCTTAACACATGTTCATCCACCACCATCCTCTGGGAGTCTCGGCTGTTGAGATAAATCCTCATTACCTGAGGAGAGAAAGGCACATCATAGCTGTTCTCAGCCATCATTAGGCAGACTTTCCAAACTTCATCATAATTTCTAGTAAGACAAAAAGAGTAGAATATAAACTCTTGTTTATGAATCATAACAACCAGCATGGAGCACAGGTGCTTTATTCTGCTTTGTAGTTCACCTGCTTACAAATCCCAAGGTTTTCTCCCTTGAGGCTCCTCAAGACCAGCCTGGCCTGCCTAAAGCCACAGTTTCATCCACAGCCATTATCCTGACAGAGCAGGCAGAACCTCTGTGTCTTCCACCTTAATTTGCTAAGAGAAACCCTTTCTCAGCCAAAGCACTAAACTATGTAAAATTATTATGAGTTATGTAGTGCAGGGGTGACCACAAAGTATTGGGGATCAGCCGAGCCTATGGGGTAACAGACTGGGATGGACCAGGATGGGGATAGTGGTGTTTCACCCTGCCGTTTTTGGAAGGGCTGGGTTGGGTTGGGAGGATAAGAACAAGCACAGTCTCTGGTTTATGCAGCAGCCTGAGCCAGAAGCACAGTGCTCCCTCAGGGCTCAGAGCCTCTCGTGGCAGAGAGGAGGCAGCAATGCAGCTCTGAGTGTCAAGTCCAGCACCCAGCTGAGGTGTCCTGGTATTTTCCGAGCTCAGCTCTCAATGTTACAGCAGATGGGATCACAGTTTAAAACTGTAGAGACGTAGGAGTTTGCTTTTCACCAAGAACAAGCTCTAAATAAAAAATGTCACCAAGCTACCTCTATAAGCATCCCTTCTCCCAAGGGTTTGGGCTGCCCTCCCTGGCTGCTGGTGCTGCTATGATTCAGTTTCTTTCCAGAACCAGTTCTTCTCACCCTCTGCTGGCTCTCACTCTTTCCCCCACACTGATTCATAAATGTGTGTTTTACAGCCCAAAAATACCATTCCTGACCTACCATTCCTTGCCAGCCCATGACTACAACTTAAAAAACAGGGTGGGTGGGAAAAAGTTATTTTGAAAATCAAGAAAGTGGGTGATTTCTATGTTTAGGTTTAATCAAAATTACAGTATCAAGACACATGCAATACTAAGGCACCAAGACCTGGCTGATGTTCTCCACTGCAGTTGAAAGGAGCTGCTTCTGCAAGGAGCCCCTGCTTTTACTCCTCCAGATGATTTTGATATATAGGGAAATGTAGTGTCTCAGTAGGTAGTGCTGTATTTATCCATAAAAACTGAGAGCTAACAGATACAGCCAACTTATAAACAATTATTTAATAATTCAGGGTTTGGAAGGGCTTTGTCTTTTTATTAATTTCCCTCTGCCCTGATACACTTTGTAGAAGTCTCTGGCCAGCTTATTTTCAAGTCTTCTAATTAGTCATTCCAGGAAAACAAGCAGTTATAATTTGTTCTTTTGTCTATAGGTTCATCTAAGGTGAAGAACCTTGGGAAGTTGCCATCACTCTTCCCAGTTAATTCAACACAAAGTTATCATACCAAATTTGCTTTAAAAGTTAGTTTTCAAATATGCAGTAAAGCATTCATGTGTCACCATCTGCATTAATTGCTTTCTGAAAGACAAAAAGTAGTTTTTATGTATAATGTTCCTATAATAACAGTTGTTAGTAGAAATGTGGACATAGAAAAACAGATCAAAATAAAAATCTGTATTTTCTATCCCTGTTTTACATGCTTCACCTAAAAGGTATTTTTCTATTTGTCATATTCCTGGTCGTTTTCCAGAACTCTTACCAGGACTTCTGTGTTCAATGTTTTAAGTCAGTCACAGAATTCCTCCTTGATTGCCTGTGGAGTGTGCTTCATTAGCTCTACTTTACTGACCTTAGAAATTCCAGTTAAACGCACCCTCACCAGTCTGCTTTTAACTAAGGCTACTCACTTTCCCTCTTTCCAATCAATATATTTCAAAGGTGGCATCTGGATTGCTCATCCAAATTAAATTTCTTGTTGCCCTCCTTCATGCTTCCACAGCAGGTCCATGCACCTTATTTCTTCTGATACATCTTGGGTGTGTTGATAACACCTCAGCGCTCCCATTTTTAAATCCTGAGTTATCTCAGCAACTACAAAATTGTTTACTCTTTCTCCAGTGACATTTTATGGCACAATGAGGCAGCCTTAAAGTGAGAACAACTGGCTTTGTAGGAATGTCCTTTATCATTTCAGCCCTTCTGGCCATGACAATAGCATAAAATACATGCTGGGCCTCATCTTAGTTCCCACCCCAGATTTTTGTGGCAATGCCAGAGATCTCTGATCTGCTTTCCCTAGTGCATCACAATCCTCAGTTATCTTGGCAACCACAGGTTTGCTTTCCCCACTCTCTGGACCAGCCAGGCACCTGCACAAGCCTTACACAGTGATGAGACCCCCACCCCGCTCCCACCCTTGATGTGGGTGAAATGCTGGATTACAGCTTGATACCTCCTGCTTCTCCTACTGTTGTTAATTATTTGGAACACCTGGAGAGACTTCAAGAAGTCCTGCTTCTGGTTTTAGTTTGCTTCACCTGTGCGCCAGCTTGCTCCTCTTTGTCTCTAAAGATCTGTCAGTCTTTTCAAAAACAAGAACTTTTTTTCCTGACAAAGCCAGATTCTTGGCACATTCTTCCAGCATTCCTTTAAACATCCAGTCAGCAAACAACAGCACAAACATTTGCCTGCCCTCTCATTGTTTCCTGACCCTGATTTGTGAGAGGTCAGTGTGATAGATGTTTAAACTAACCACAGGCTCGGTCTATGCCAGGGCATTCCATCTGAGCTTTCATGTCATATTAATTACATTACCTTTAAATTCTATTGCAATTAAAATCAAAAGCAACAATTGTATGCTTTCAGCACCTCCCACCCAAATATCACGTTTTGCTTGAGGCCAGATTCCACCTCTCTCCTCCTTTCTGGATATCACCTTCCCTTCTATTCTTCATATTTACAAATCACTCTTGAGAAACATGGAAGTTCATCTAATCGAGTGGACAGCCAAGTGCAGCACCGTCCAAGTGCAAAGTGCTGCTTTAGATAAGAGAGTTCCTGGCTGGCCCTTCGCAGATATTTCTGAGCTGGCTTTCACAGCACAAACGCGGGATGTGGGCAAGCACACAGACTTGGGTTTTCTGTTTCAAAAATCGAGATGTTACAGCCCTGATTTTAGAGATACGTGTCAGTGTTACTTTCAGGCTGTGAGGGAGTGTGCCACACCAAATGTAACCCAGGTTCTGTAGAGGCTGAAGGGTCCATGCTTTTCATACCCAGCAATGGCTCTGCTCGTGGCAAAGTGTCCTGTCCAGCAGCAGCACCTGGATGGGATGCCCCTCTCCCAGCTCTGCCCAGGGGCACTGGGGTTCAGCTACTCTGCCCCTCGCCCAGCAGATCAGCTGCTGGATCATCCTCTGCTTGCAGCACCTTGGCCTCTTCCGAATACTATTCTCTTTTTGCCCACTGCATTTCTTTTATTGTCTTCCTTCATCTCTTGCTGTATTTCTAGCTCTGCTTTGTCTTAATTTCACTGGAACCAGCAGCCTTCTGCTGGGCTCTCAGACTGAAGGATCTGCTGCACTTCCTTTCTGGTCTCACAGGACTGCTGCTGAACCTTCTGGCAGAATTTCTTTCTTGTAACTTTTCCCCCCAGACTCTACTGAAATAGCTGCTTGCTTTTCCAGTAAGAGATGCTGCATTACTACCAGGAGCAGGTGGTTCTCATTTCAGAAATTTCAGTCAAGGAACTGAAGCATGTGACATCTTGTGAATCACAGATTCTTTCTGTCTGTCCTGACGTTTCTCTTATCTTTCTGAGCTGAGAGCTGATCCTTAAAATGGATAACTAAGAGAAATTGCATACCATGCCACCACAGTCCAGCCAAATAATATCTGGACAAATGGCTTAGGTGGAGTCACTGCAAAATGCAGAATTAGAAGAGATCACTGGATTTTGGTCTAGACAAAGTTTTTATATTTGTACTATTGTTTCCCAGGTGAATTAAAAATTACATAGCCTTACAGCTCCTAAGTCCACTTAAAATCTCCTCATGTCTTCTATCAGCATAACCCCAGATTTATTTCCCTCTTCAAAACATTCAATCTGAGATCCTATTTGCCATTTTGCAGCTTTTCTTTGCTCCTGCCCAAGAACTGGGGTGCTGGTGACCCCAGACAGCCACTGGGCACTTCAGCTTCTTCCATGCTATAGGAAGTCCAGCTGAAAATGTACCACCTTAAACCTGACCATCTGTCCAAGGAGAAAAAAATGCATAAGGGAAAAAAAAAACAAAAGATCACAGAGAAAATATTTTTTTAAATATGCATTACAGAAGGTTATCTATGACAAGAGGGGGTGTCAGTTTTAAACATTCAAAATTCGAAAATCTGAATGTTTTACACATTTAAAATATATCTCTGGGCTTGGATGTCTCTGGCTGGGGTCTATCTCTCTCTTTTTGGCATTATCTGAACCGAGCTAGTTGAAAGGAGATTCTGCTGACTCCAGACGAGTTCTTCCAGTTTCTATCACCAGTCCATCACATAACAACAATAACTTTACACTTAGCTCATGAAGATATGCCAGAGAATTTTCTTCCACACCTCGCTGCAGTCCAGACGGGCTGGAAGGCAATGCAGTGTCCCGGGAGCAGCCATGCCTGGGCCCATAACAACGTTTTGTCCTACTTAGTATCTGAATGTTCTTGTTTTCAGTTGTGTGCAAAGGACAAGAGCCTGGAGCTGGTGCATGTGCTATTTGAGTGGCCCTGATAATGTCAGTGCCATGGAGTTACAGTCATTATCCCTGATAAAAGTAATATTCTCCTGCTGCCTCCTCAGGGGATTCCATGAGGGAATAGCACATTTTCAGGTGCAGGGAGCAATCCTTCCCAAGGATACTTCAATTCCTCCCACCTTAAAAAATCTGTCCTTGACTCCAGTTGCCCGTCCAGGTGCTCCCTCCTTCTTGCTGGGTGTCTGCTCCTTGAGCAGCACAACATTGCTCAGTTTTCTTCTTCAGTTCTGACCGAGCTCTTCCCTGATTTGCCTTCTGCCACCTGTGCTCCACTGAATCAGTGTACTTGGCTCATGACTTCCACCAAGTTTGGAACTGGAGGCAAGATGAGTCTTTCATTCTAATTTTGAGCTGTCACATTAAAAACACTTTAAATTGTTACGTGTAAAACTCGGGTATATTAAAGACAGAATCTTATGGGGAAGGAGAAGGAATAGCACATCTCTCTCAGCAGCCTCCTTATGATACTGGCTAACAAGGAACAGACTCTTCTATTCAGACTGAGCTTCTGGAAAGCCCAGCTCTCTCGTAAGTGTCCCAGAAAGGCCTCTATTGATTTATTTCTAGCTAATACTACCCCCCTTCTCTGATCCATCTCCTACGTTCAAGAGACTTACTCAGGTTACTCTCCATGCTTTCACTTGGCTTCCACAACTCTATTTCAGCTTCCACATCTTTAATCTTTCTTACAAGGTGTTAAGGGATTCTTATTCTCTTTTCAGCATTTTCTGGAAATTCAAGTAATAGCTGTACTCAATCACCTCTTCTTCCCTCTCTGTACTTTGCCTCTGAAGGATCTCACCATAAATACCATTTCAGCAACTTTCTCCGTGGTTATGATTCACCAGCCTTTCTACTTCCTATTTGTCACATTGAGATATTTTTGGTAATCTCTTTTAATGCCACTCCACTAAACACATTTTCTTGCAACTCTTGGGCTTCTGTGTCCTCTTATTATAGAAACCTGATTTTGATTTCTCACATCTCTTACTCCCACCTTGCACAACCTGTGTTCCCATAGCTCTGATTCAGGAAGGAAAGTGGTGGTGGGTTTGTGTGAGGTTGCCAGTCACTGTAACCTAAAGAACATGAGCAGGTCTCGGTGAGGTGTGGTGAATGGAAATAGATTAAGTCTTGAAAACATCCTTAAGACTAACTTTTACTATCCTTTGCTCATACTGTTTTGTTTTTTCTCTGCATTTGGGAAGGTGGATAATGCATAATCTAGCCCACCAGATTTTTCTAAAGACAACTGTATCCAACTGTGAAGGTGTAAACACAAAAGAGAGGGGCTGAGTGCTTGGCACTGACCGACAGGGAATAACTGGGAGTAATGAGATTAAACTGAACAAAGGAAAACCACTGAAGGTTGAACATCAGGAAAATATCCTGGCTGTGTCTATCAGACCATGGAATAATTTCCCACGGGAAGTGGTAGAAACTCCATCTCTTGAGTCATTTAAAATTAGAACAGATAAATCACTAAAAAACAGAGGGCTGGGAACAACCCAATTGGAATTGCACAGGGATGAACCATGCAGTTTTGAAAGATGTTTTTAGTCTCAGTTTCTCTTATTCTGAAATTAAATAACGAGCCTTGTTTGGGTCTGCTCATGCAAGACTGACAAACCTGCAGCTGCACCCTGTTCTCCTCATTATAGCCAGGTTGAAATACTAATGTGACTCTATATGATCATTTTTTTTGTGTTTTGGTAACATTAAAGCCCAAGCCCAGCAGGGAAACCAAAGGAGTTCCCCACAGGCCCTCCTCTTCCCCAAATCACAGACCTGGTTAGGGACTGTCCTAGGATTTTTCTGCCAAATCCTTTGTTTTCAATGGATTCCTCATTATTTCCTATACCACGTACCCTGCTGGGCTGAGCTCCCCTAGATGGCAGAGCTGAAGCAATTTAAAATGCAAAATGCTTTACACAGCCCTGCTGGAACAGAGACGACCCTAGACAGCCCTCTGATCTCTTCAGAGCTCCTGGCTATGAACAGCTTCTGCAGCCATAGCTCCCTCTTTGCTGCATGTGAGGGATGGTCCAGCTGCACGTGCAGTTACTGCAGGAAGGACTCGGCCCCAAAAGGATATTGTTTCTCATAAACAATTCAAGTTTCCAGTTCTCAAAAACAGCAGGCCAAGATAATGGTTCATTTACAGTTGTGTCTTTAGCAACACCCCATGGTCCAGCACACTGACTTTGCAAAAAAAATAAAAAGAAATCAGCTTTAATGCAGTTGTGCAGATGCTTGGGAAAGCAACAACGCTGATGAGGCAAGTTCAGAGAAGGTACAAGTGACCCTCTTGTCTTTCTGTTCCATCACACTTGGGGTTATCCCGTCAGCAGCGTTAGCCCACACAGCACTGCCCTCAGTCCACACACTGTTTCTCCAACTAATTGGACTGTACTGCAATGCATTTTTTTGGGGCTGAAGTGCTGAGGAAAGCTGAACCCAAATTGGATCATATTTTGAGGATTTCTTTTGAAATTGAACACAGAACTTCAAGTTTAAGGATCTGATAAACAATATTTGAGTTCTGTTATTGCCAGAATTGTCTTAATTTTCTATGGTTTGCCGAAGAGGACAATAGGTCAGGGGCTTTTTGTGTGTGTTATTTCTTTTTCAGCTGAGCAGCTCCACGTGGGCTGTTGCATTTCTCAGCTGGCAAAATACTTTTCTTTTTTTTTTTTTTTGAAATATTGTTGGACTAGCACAAGACACCTGAGAGTTTCCCATCTTACAGTCAGAAAAAAGGAAAATAAACTGACAATAAAACAGTGCTAGATCTATAGAGGACAAAAGGGAATTACTTTGGAAGGAACAAGATTGATCTGAACTATTTCAAGAGTTTCTTTTTCTTACCTACCTGAGGGTGGAGGTTTAGGTAAGTACCATGATCCAGATCAAGAGCTGAGAGTACAACATAGAAAAAAATTATTTTACCTGTGTTGATAAGTCATCGGTTCTGAATCAGGCTAACCTTCTTAGCTCTGAATTTGTATAGCTTTACACTTTATTCTGAAAGAATTTTCTTCTCATAGGATGATTATTCTGCTTGCGTCCACTCTTTTACTGCTCATTTTCTTGTTTATCTTCTATCTGTTATACTTTCCATTATTTTTATCTCTTTTTCACTGAATTTTATAATTTCTAACATCTTACTCACCTTTAATTGTCTCCAGCTCATTCCACATTTACTTTACAATTTAGTTAGCTTTTGCTTCCTCCCTGTATCTGTCTTACTTTTGTAATCACTCTGTATCTTTTTTGATTTTCCACAGCACAGCTTCACACTATCAAATACTCATGTTGCAAAATTTCCCCTCCTATAAAGATCAACAATAAGTTAGTTGGAAGTCATCCGTATTTCATTATACTTGGCACTGAGAACTGCAGCTTTTAAAGAGCCTCCACCCTACAGCTGCATCTCATCATTGATCCATTTAAATGCACTAATCTAGCCAAAAAGCAAATGTTTCCCATTACAACCTGTCTCTAAGTGACATCTATGTGCTAGTTTAGGAATAGATCTTCATAACAGAACTACTTTGGAGGTAAACCAGGAAAAGATATTCTTCTGGTTCAGTGCTGAACACTTGCGTGCTTTTAGCCTGAAATAAGTATGGAGCCGTGCACTTCCATCCAGTTATGCAGTGGGTAAAACAAACACTGTGAGCGTTGCTCACTGAATACAAACTCTGCAATTATGGCTTGTGTGTGGGACCAGTTAGGTGACTAGAAATTGGCTCCTGCAATGATGGGGATTTTTCCACAGAAAAGGAAAATTATTAAAATCTCTGAGGCTCACAGTGAACATAGGGGAGTATATCTAACATACAACTAATATCCCAACGGCCCTCAGGTCTGTATAATAGTGATCGTAAGCCTATAGCTTCATAAACGGAGTGATGAGACCTGATCCACCCACAGGCTATCACAGAACTGTGTGGGATGGCTTCTGACTTGATTTGACTTGGTTGACATAGTTATAGTATGGAAAATCTGCTAATCAAGATGAAATGTCTTACCATAAAAAAAAAAGGTGGGGTTTGCAGGTCCTGTGACACAGGTGCATTTTGATGTCAGCCTCAGAGAGAGAGATGTAAGAAGGGTTTCTTACAACAAAGAAGGAGCACACACAGTGCATTCTATACCGTATTCAGTATTTCATATATGTTTACGTTGAAATAATGATCAGTATCAGTGCAGATCACCTCTCAGTTCTGATGCTGCCTCCCTGTACTTGCCAGCAGCCAGTGGGCTGCAGGACTGTCCCCCAGCACTGCTCTGCTCTGACAGCTGTCACAGCAGAGTTAGAGGGTTTTATAACCACAGAGTGGGTAACTGTAATTTTGGTACTCAGGAACTTGTGGGAGTCTGTTTCTTGCCTCTAAAGGCAAGCAGATAAATGAGAATGTACAGTGAGAGATGCACAGGGTTTGGGGTGCTTTGCAGGAGCTGCTACCAGGGGATTCACAGAGGCCATACCCAGCTACTTACGTGTTCTGGCACCTTTGGAAATACAATGGTTTCTCCTGAAGGCCGTTCTTGCTGCCAAATGCTTTTTGCATGTGTTCGATGGATGCCTGAAACATAGATTCTGCTAACACTCACAAAATCAAGTCTATTTTTGATCTCCTTTCCAAAGCTTCTTTTCTAATTCACAATTGTAGTTAACAGCACCTTTGACCTCTGACAGGCCTTCCCATACACGCAGCCTTAAGACAGACATACCATTAAAGCCCCGAGTCGTATTTGCTTTCTGAATTAACATCCCGGCTGTGATAAATGTGGCAATGCTTGGATACCAAAGTTATTGTTTCATGCTGTTTGCTGGCAGCATCAGAAGCATAAATGCAGTGGTCTCAGTTCAAGTCACACACCAAAGGCTGTCTTTACAGCCACAAGGGCTGAAAAACAACCTGCTGTGGGAGGGCCTTGGTTCTCCATCCCAGTTTCATAAAAGGAACACACCTCCAATCACCATCTTGTCTAGGTCACTCATTGCTACAGAATAGTTTAAAGAATATCTGTACTGAAAGTCTTTCTATGATGCTGAAAATCTATTCTATGATACAGAACTGATTTACAATGAACAAAAAAACCCCAGACCTCATGAGAGTGTGTACTGTGAAAAAACAAGATTTGAGTTCAGTTTTAATGCATTTGGCACATAGTTTATGATGTTTAACTCTTCACCTCAAGAGAGGTCAATTATTTCATGTCTCAGTACTTTACTTTTCTCTGGACTCATATACAAGTCACTTGTGAAGCAGATCTAATAACTTCTTACAGTAGTGGACATCACCTCTCAGTTCTTTAGTACTATTAAATGGACACAGTTTCTATGTCAATAAAAATGACATGTCAATAAAAATGGCAAGGCATATTGTTTCCAGGGTCACAACCCTTCCTGGTATAGTTCGAGACAGCCAGACTGCTGAATTTTTTAACATGATGAATGAAACTAAACTGAAAATCAATATTTTCCTTTACAGAGGCTTTCAAAATACAAGTCCTGGTGCCTTGCTTAGAGTAAAAAATCCTTCCTTTTTAAAGACAAACTGCCAGTAATATGGATCCTGCAGCAAAGTCACTGTTGCTCTTACCCCACAATACAGCATGACAAAGAATTAGAAAAATACCTAATTAACATAATTGAAATGTCTCAGTTAATATACTTGGTTAACAGCAGTGTTACCAGGAGAAAATTCCCCCTACACACTTGGATGAAAGCCTTACTGTTACCTCATGTCATATTTATTTCTTAATATAGAAATAATTAATACTTTTATATGTGTAGTTATACTGAGCAGAATTGCACAGCTGTCTCCAGCTAGCCATCAAAGGGATGTGTCTTATATACAGGAATAAAGTGTTACTTTTTTTGTAATTCTCCCAATATGAGGGCAGACAAAAAGAAAATGGGCTAATAATATGTCATTGCAGTTGCAGTATTCGCTGGAGAGAAATGAGAACCCTGAGAGGTTGATGCAAGCCCTTTTACATGTGGTATGAATGTGCCTGCTCAGCTTCTGTGTCTCTTCATTGACTCCTGAGCGAGCCTAGCTGATAAGCTCAGATCAATAATTTATAGATGGGTAAAATCAGGTGTCATGAATACCATCCTCAGTGTCGAGTGCACATGGAGAGCACAAGGCAAGCAGAACATTTCTCTTGCCTCTGGAAGTTTGGGTGCTCTTTTATTAGGCTCCCTATTTGCCCAGAAATGGAATCCTATTGCAGCCACATTTGTAAGGATTTACTTGCTCCTGGAATTAGCAACAGTGGCTGTGCTGGAACACCTGCACCTGCAACAAGAGCCTCTCATTCTTTTCTTCACATAGACCTAAATTGAAGGTGAATAAGACATTCATATTTTTGAAAGAGAGTACCCAGCATACACTTTACTAATCCATTAATGTTTTCAATATTTCAGCAGTGCTCCTGCTCTGAATTGGAACAAAAAGCAAGACTTTTCATTAAAAGCCAGAAGAAGAGAGTATGAGATGCATTTAATTAAAGCATTTCCAGCCAATACGCTAAGGAACATTTAGATTCTGCATCCATCTTACACATAATCAATGGAAATTTCCTAAGCAGAAACTGGAAAGGCTTGGAGGAAGCCAATGTAAAATGAGCAAAGGCTACAATAGTCTAGACCCTAGATTACAAAGCTATGGCATTTATCATAGAAGAACCAAGATATTTAGCTACTAAGTGGCCCCCCTATCTGCTGAATTGCAGCAGATGAGCCCTCAGGTGGTTTCAAGCATCCTGCCAGTCTGGTCTGCACCGACTGACACACTGCACAGGAATAAGGTGTTCCAGCAATGCTTCTGCAGAGGGTGCTGCAAGGAGCAGTATCATGGACCAGCACAGTCCCCTCATCCAGAAGTGCCAGTCTCCCTATACCTGGCATGTCTCTGGCTGGATCAGTTGTTTCTATACACTCTCTCAATGCAGAGCAGCATAAAAAGTGGGGGCACTATTTCATTACTCCAGCAGTCTGTGAAATAACCATTTGGCTCCAGATGCAGCTAAATCAGGCACCTGTTTGAGGTAGCTGTCTTCACGTGTCACTAACATGGACCATCCTTTCCCAGTGATCCAAGCAACGTGCCTCACTCTCTGCTCTCATCTTTGTTCTTGTAAGAACGATATTGTCATGATCAAGAAGAGCATAATCCTCCAAGCTGGAGTCAGAAAACATCTTGCAGAAGGAAAAGCCAAAAGATGACTGCTGCAGTGTTTCCACGCAGTTCACCCCTTTCACTAAAGCAGCTAACTATTGGAAGGGACTTGAGCTCTACACAGATGTTATTTACCTCTATTTTGAAATGCAGAAAGTTGCAGTAATCTGTTTATTTTTCTTTAACTCTTTTGTACTTTGGATGTATCACACAGTTCAAAAGGCAATATGACTAATTTTTAAGAAAACTATTTTTCTGGCAGTGTTTTAACTGTTGCTTTGTAAAAGAAAGGCAATAAATAAGGAAAAGCAGATTAAATAAACATAGAAACTAAGAACAACACAAAAAAGTTTTAGTGAATAGAGAAGTTTGACAAATGATTACTACTGCAAAGCTCTGCTTTTTCTCTGGCTTATATCAAGACTTCTCTGAAACTTAGATGATGATGTCTCCAGAGGAACAGCTTGACATATTGCACATGGAATGGAACCTGTTGCTTCTGCCGGGGATGAAAAAAGCAAACAGGAACATGTCGTATCAAGGAGGAGGGTTTTCCCTTTTGATTTCTATTTTATATTAATCAGATACAGTTACTCAGGCTAATTACCTTTAGAAGTTGTATAATATTTGTGACCCTCACCTCAGGGAGTCATACAGTCCTGAGCTCTAACAGTTCATCCCTACCTGGTCAAAAGCAAAGGCCACTCTTATTGTATCAAAAATATTAATCCCTGACCTTAGACATTGGAGAAAAATGCTTTGCATTACTGTGCTCAGAGTTTGTTTTGTATTTTGCTTAGGCCTTAAGGACTGCCTTGAGAATTAAATTAACTTGGACTGTTTTCCCTTGCCTCCCTTGCAAGGCTTTGGTGTAATCCTGCAAATGACCTTTGTGTGGACATACTTTGCATCCACATGGAGCCATTTGGAGTCTGGCACATGTGAAACAGCACAATACTGCAGCGAAGAGTTCAAGTATATCCAATGAGTTAAAATATTTGGCTGCTGCTTTCTTCTGGGAAAGCAGTTCTAAAATGAACATCTGAGGGTGTCTCAGCCTAAGATTGGGCTGAAAATATTCTGTAAACGTGGCTTTGTTCCTTAGCTCATTACTTTCATTTCAGCTTCTCCCGTCATTATGTTATTGTTGATCAGATTTCTGGATTGATTTTTGACTAAATTTGAAACTCTTAAATTCATTGCCAAACAGGGACAAACTGGTGGAGGGTGCTGACAATTAGTCACACTAGAAACATGTTATATTCAATGCTTTCTTCAGTTAGTCCAAAAGCATGTTTCTTCTTTCCATACTACAGTTTGTATAGGCAATCAAGATAGCTTCTTTTTAGAAAATTAGTGAGCATTTCTGTTCATTAGTTGCAATAATTTACATGGCTGGATGCCCGTGTTGTTTTTTTTCCTGTATAGGCAAATGAGTTACTTGTAACCTGAATTCAGTCCTGGGTGTTCCTTATTCCCGCAGTTGTCTGTGTTGGTTCCTACAGCTACAGCAGAATCACTCATCAGATAGTATCTCTAACTGAGCAGCCAGCAACTTCTGTAGCAGCATCTGACATTTGTTCAAAGGGTTTGTAAAACACAGAGAGAGAATGAATCCAGTACTTCCTTCTTCTTGAAAGCAGCACTCATAGGCAATCCTTTCTGTGGAAGTAGGATGTAGCTTGCTCAGGAATTTAAAATATTTCTTCCAGGAAGTTATAGTGACAATTCAGTTCTGTTAGAATACCAAACATATTCCTAATCCAGCCTCTTCTGAAAAATTCATACCATACAGACAAACACAATCCGGTTTGCTTCACAGGTGTTTACTTTTGGTTTTTTGTTTGTTTGTTTGTTTGGTTTTTTGATTCTTTTGTTTTGGGTTTTTTTTGGGAAGGGTCACATTTCCCTGGATGTTGTCCCCCCATTTTCCATCTCGCTTTTTAAAAGCTGCAGCAGAAAGATGGAAGGTGGTGAGCAAAAAACAAAAAAAATCCCACAAACCCCCACCCCCCAACCAACAAAGAACCAAAACCCAGTGTAACATCACTTTCAGAGCCCAGTCCACATAAATAATAATCAGCTTACAGGTTTAGACACCTTCTGGCCTTTAGATGACTCCTGCTGTCCTAGAGAGCATCTCTTGTGTCTCTTCAGTGAAAAGAGAGGTGAGCAGGGGTCGGTCAGCATAAGTAGCAGCACACGAAGTCAGGTTTAGAAGCCAGTAAGAGCCAAGTACCTGGTTTCTACAGGATATCTGGCAGTGAGGTTCTGATGAGCTCAAAGTGAAGTAAAAGCTCTTTGGACACAGTAGATGAAATAAGAGAGCAGCAACTGACACGTTGCCTTTGGGTGGGTCACATCAGTTTTGGAAGGAAGGAAGGAGGGTTTGAATGAAAATAATATATTCATGTGGTATGTCTAATTTTACTCCTGAGCTTTTTCTCAATGCCTGAAAGCTGTCCTGATCCAGCCCAGCTCTAGAGGAAGATCTGTTACATGGCAGAGCTCAGGAGAAAGCCACCACACTTTGCCCATCAAGGGGAAGCTGTGGATGGTCAGAAGAAGTACAAGATGGGTAGCCTGAATGCTGGAGATGGCTGTTGGCACCTCTGTGCTACTAAAACAAGGTTGCACTAATCAGCGGATCAAGCTGCTGATTATGTGATAAAGCAAGGAGAGAGGGATAACACTGTTGTAAATTCATCACCAGCTACTTCCACCTAAATTGTCAGTTCAGTAGTTAAACTAAACATTTTACAAAATAAAGCTGATTCATCACCTCCCAGTCAACGGCACAGAACCAGACACAGAGTTGTTATTTCAGCAGAGGAGCTAAGGTAACTCAAATGGTCATTTCACTCTTCTCTGCCATTCGAACACTTAAACCTTTCCTGTCACGGCCAATTTTAAATAGGTTGGATATTTATTGTGTTGAACTCTTTTAAACTGTGTGTGTGTGGGAGGGGAGGGTTTCTGAGGGAAAATGCTGCACATGTAATAGTCCCTGCTGGCTTTCTAAAACAAGTTAACATTGTTTGACCTAAAGTGAATAAACCCTCAGCAGAACTGAGGCCGATGACTTTATCTGTTAGACTCTGGCTCCTCTAATTTAAAACAAATGAAAGAATGTAGATAGTTTAAGTGACTGCAGAAGAGATTGGAGTGATTTTTTTCCCTAGACCTTTAAAAAATTAGGAAATCCAGCTGTAAACAGGCATGGCATCCTCAGAAATACTGTCACTGTTGTTATTCCACAGTGACAGTCTCCAACAGCAAAGCATGAAAAACAAGTTTTGCTTTGCTTATGGTTTCAGAGCATGTCAGTAGATTTTCATTCCTAGGAACCCAAGTTATAAGTATTAAGTGAGTTTTGCTGGGCTCCTCCTAGCCATAACCTTGCTTGCTCAAATTTTACACTGCAACTCATTCCCTTGGGCTCACTGAATTATACTTGAAATAGTTTTTGTCTCTGGCTGGATGATAGTAAATTCCTGCAGGCTTGAACAATTTTGTATTTCTTTACAAAGTACTAAGTTTGCTGTTGGAGATGAAATACTAATGCTGCAAACCCACCAAAATGTATCCAACCCCAGACCTGCAGAGGCAGGGATGGTCAGTGTGAACAACTGAGCTGCTTGCTGTAAAAGCTGCGTGTCAGCCTGCCCTGGTGCACATTGGTAGCCTCACACAAACACCTCCAGGCACAGTTCAGGAAGATTATACCCAGGCATAGATGAGAGCATTAATAAGTACCAAGTTGGGTTATGAATTCACAAAACATCAGAAACTTTTCACCATCTCTGCTTTGGACGCATTTTTCATGGAAGAATAACCTATCTCACTACATTACCTTTTCTCAGAAAGAATAAAGCACCACAAGCCTTCTTCCTGAACAAAGCTTCCTCTCTGTTGATGGATCAGGGATGTTGGCCAGGAGGAACGCTCATGTCACTGTCTACTCCTGGCTTCTCTTTGTGTTTTGGACTTTGGTCACGCCGACCACATGAGGAGCAGCATCCTGACAGACACGCATCTCCCTTCACACCTAAGCTTTGCTATCTGAGAAGACTACGGTGACAAGTAGAAGACATATCAGCTGAGACACTGGTTTTCATAGCATAAGTAGAGAGCTCCCAAAAGTGGACAACTGCCAGAAGCCAAATAGCTTCCTTCTTCCTAAAGTGCAGCAGGATAAGAATTAGATGCCCAGACTTCCACCCAAGCTATAATGTTACTCTGTTGGCATCCTCAGTTTTCTCTGAGACCTATTGTGCAGAATACTGTATGCACTTAAAATGGTGTTAATTCCAGCTGGTATTGCCAAACACCCTGTGACTGGTGGAGACAGCTGACTTCGCTTCATGGTGTCAAAATCCTCTTACTATGGACACAATGGCAGGCCGTGATGCATTCTCTTTGGTAGTGCTCTGGAACAGTTTAAAAGCACCAGCATCCAGGGCCAAGTGAGGTAGGTGTGATCTCCTGTGAGGAGAAGAATGAAATAAAAGAAAGGAGACACATTTGTCAGAGTTCAGTGTAACAGGGGAGCCAAGATGTAGGCATGGCAGCAATGACATTTATTTCTGTTGCCAGAGTGCAGGTGATACGAACATCCATAGAGTGAAAGGGGAATATTGTGGTACAGTTACCAAGAAAACAACTATCACTAATGAAGCCCAGGATGAATAATGGACAAGTGCTGGACAGGAAACAGATGCCAATATCGTGACTGAATCATGGGAATCTCAATCTATCAAGCAAATGCAGTTGCAGACAATGGTCACATTACTGCACAGCTCTAGTAATTATTTCATGGTTTTTACATGTCTAGGAAGGGACTGTTTGCTAGCTGCAGTATCTTGGAAATATCAAAGAATGAAAAATGTATTTGGAACCCACTCCTCAAACTCCCATTCTCACTAGGGCATCCATCACCATTCTTGGGAGCAGGAATGCTGTTAGACTGATGCCAGTGGTGCAAAGCTTGTAGCCAGGGGGCCCACTTGCAGTGTTTGCAAACACTGACTAGGAGGTAGTAGTATTCCTTATGTCCAAAACAGAGGAGATAGCAGAGGTGTCCAGGCTCAGCCTGAACCTCTCAAAGCAGGCCCTGCCTGTGAGATTAAAGCCACCATGGACTGTGGCAGAAAGTCTTATCAGAATGATCATTACCTCCGCAGCTCCTACAGGTGACAAATTATGAGAGAAAACATCAGTACAAACATCTACTTGCCAGAGGCGTATTTCCTCCCACTCACTCTTCCTTTCACTCCCAAACTCAGGCCCTGTTAAACTTGGACCTTTTCCTACTTAACTCTTCAGAGTTCTCCTTAGAAGAGTCTTGTCCTTATCCCAGCACAAAATACCCAAGATTTACTGCTATCTCCCACTACTGCTTATCTAATCTATCCTACCTGGGTACTCCACTAATCTAATCTAAAGAGTCTTGCAAAAGACCTGCTTTCTCTTTAAGTTCCCTTTCTCTCCACTCCTGTTGTTGTCTAACCCAAAGGTTGGGTATTTGGGACCGGCTATGGCTGAGCCTTCTCAGTGCCTGTGGCACCTCAGGTTTGACATATCATGGTGGGCTGAGGGTGGTGAGAAAAGAGAGAGCCTTCAAGATGTCAAGGACAACATAACTGCTTGGCAAGTGAGTTGCTTCAGCTGGGTGCAGGTTAGATGTCTACACACTTGTACATGCAACAGAAAGGCAGCCCCTGTGCCGTGCCAGAGGCAGGTGTTATGCACCATCTGGGAAGGAGGCAGGTACCTAAAACATATTTAATGTAATGAATTTCAATCCTCCAGTCTACCTGTCCAAGTGAATTTTGATGACTACAATTTAGCCTCTAGAATATCTATATTCTCAAGACATCAACATGTTCATTCAGCAAAGGATAGTTTAAGAAGACAGAGCCCAATAATTGTGCTACCACTGACCCAGCAGAACAGGCAGAACAGAATGACTGAGCACACCTTAGCCCCTGGACTACAGGGCAGGCTCAGCTCTGCCTACCGTGGCAATTTAAATTCAGCTGCTACACTGTGCACTGAGGTGGCCGAGATGCCCTCAGAGACGGCTGCAGTAGCTCTCCTGTGGGGATGATACTCTTTAGCAAGGAGTGATAATAAACAGTAGGACGGTGCTAACACTTTAAGCTGCTGCAGCTGTCTGCTAAGTGAGTATGTGTCAACACCTTCAGACTGGAAGGTGAGAAAGTGAAATTATAGCTTTCAGTTACCCTAATTCTGCTTTTGCAATCTCTTTTATTAAATCACTTTCAGGGGTGATTAAGGGACTCAGAGAGTTTGCTTGCGTGTTATGAATCCAAGACAATGAGCATGTTTCTGAAAGCTTGCATCCTCTTCTGTAAGTTTTTGTGGTAACTATGACACCATGTTTAGAATGAAAAATTACAGCAGCATATTATTATACATGAAAGTCCTAAAAACGCCCCAGCATTTCAAACAAAAACATCTGACATTAAAAAAAAGAACATTGTGAATATGAGGAAGAAAATTAGGTGCACAGTTTTAAAAGATCTGTGTAGCATAACTATTCTTTTGATAATTACATAAATATAACCTTCTCAGAGTCAATAATAAGATCTAGTCCCTCAGCCTAGCAATGATGTAATTTGTGATTCTAGGATCACATTTTCCTCTATGATATTTTCACCTCCCTGTTAGAGCTCGAAAGCTAAAGCTAAAAAAATTGTTGTGCAATGTAGAAAAAGTAAAAACTGATGATTTGTCACTGTACTGATGTAGCTCTGCTGATATAAATACAGACTTGTTAGATACTACATGATCATTCAGAGTCTACCTGGGGTTTAATGTTTCTGAGACATTTTGTAAATCTGACAATGTTCTATACGGATATTAGTTATGATGCTCATTTACATTTGGAATCAGCACTGTGACTCCTATAGAAAAAAAATATTATTATGAATACCCAGAAGTGATTTTGTACCCCTCATGGATTCTTGGTGACGTTCTGCAGACTGGCCTGGTGACTGCAGTGCAGAGAGCAGTGTGCAGCTTCTTGGTTCTGCTTGGAAACAGATTCTCAACAGCAAAAGTGCCCAAATTCTGCCCTTCCCCACCCTCCTAAAATCTCAAGTGATTTTAATTTTGGTCTTTTCACTTTCTTGAAAACCACTGAGTGGACTATATCATAGCAATTTGCTCAGGGTCTGGATGGCAAATAGATCTTTAAATGTTGTGTGAAAGTGAGAAATTATTAGGGAGCTAGGCAGAACTCTCCTGTAGATTGCCATCTGGACAACAGTATAGTTATTTAAAATATGTATATACAATCTCTGGTCTAGGTCAGGTTCAACCACAAAGTAGTCTTTAACACCAGAAATTTCTGATGAACTCAAATTCTTCAGAAACTATTACACATTTTTAACTGTACAGGGAAATCCACGGCTGCACACAGTATTGTAGGTAAGCACCTGGATCAGAGCAACCAGCCCTGAGTTATAACACCCTTTTAAACTCGGCAGATGTGACCTTGGTTGACAAGAATTAACATATGGACCTTGAGACCTTTCCTCCAGCTACTGGAAGTAAACTCTTTCCTCGGTTTTCTGGATCCCACTGTTCATCCCTACTGACGATTGCAAGCTGCTGATGGATAACCAGGCTAGTCACCTCTTTTCAGAGATAGCCTTCTCACGATCCAAGGTAGCACAGTAAAAAGCCACCACGACCCAAAACATTACTGTTTTGAGAACACAAACTAGACACAACCTTCCCTTTCACTCAAGACCTTTACTAATTCTTACCGACGCTTTGTTCTTTGTTCCCTTTCGCGGAGACCTTACTTGGATACTGTTTTAAGTTCACCGCCCTGGCGGGGACAACCAAGCCGGGCTCCGGATCCCACCGCGGGCTGTCCCGCAGCGCGGTGCGGGTGGAGCTGAGCGCAGGAGCACCAAACGCGACGCTAGGGCGGAAAATCTGAGCTCGCTGCTGCGGGAGCACCCTCGGACACCGCCCCGGGCCGGTCCGTGCCCGAGCCACGCCCGAGGAGGCGGGTGGGCTTTTGGGGGGGAGAGAAAGCGCCAGGCGGGAGGCGGGGGAAGGGGCCGGGGTGTAACGCG
>VXBX01002499.1:665738-716063 GCA_013400415.1 Scytalopus superciliaris | reverse complement strand
CCGCCCGGCAGGGCGCTCCCGGCCGGGGCCCTCGGGGCCGGAGGCGGCGGCGCCTCCGCTGCCCCACGGGCCGGGCGGCGGCCCCGCTTCCCGCCCCGCTTCCCGGCCCGCCCTCGCCCTCGGGACGGCGGCTCCGCTGGGCTCCCCCCGCTCGGTCCCCGCTCGGTCAGATCGCGGCGTGCCGCCCCCACGCCCAGCCTGCCCTCCTGCTCCCGCCGCCTCTGCCCCGTTCCCCGGGGCCGGCCGCGCTTTGCGGGGCGGCTTCGTCCCTGTCACCCTTGTGCGGCGATTTCTAGTAGAAATAAAGGACTGGGCTCTGCCGCCCCGCACTCTGTGCTTGCCACCCTCCAGCCTGACCGTAGCGGCTTATAGTAAACATATTTCTGTCCATAGCATTTGTTGCTGGCACGATCCGGTGTGTGTTCAGTTCAGAAACTTCATAGCATGCCCTGTGGTGGCACCATTGCATGTTTTGACTCGCAAGGTAAAGTTTTTAACGCAGAACCTTGTCTGATGCTTCCTTCTGTGCTCCCTATTAATAGTATAAGTGTCTGTGAAACAACTGCAACTTCAGATCCAACAAAATACATGTAAGAGCTTCAGTAGGCTTGTTCCAAGATCTGTCTTAAACTTTGTTTACAAAGACAAACCTGCCTTTGTATTTCTTAAAGCATGTTGTGCTAAAGACAGAAAGGAGATTTAAGTCTGCATAGGGCTGTGAAATATATGCTCCTTTTGTTTGTTGAAACTGAAACGCAGTAGAGTGATTTTTACAGAACTTTAAAGTATGGGTGTTTTTTGGATTGGTTGTGGGTTTTTTTGATGTTTTTTTTTCTTTTGGACACTGAGTTTTAGTTTACTGCTATCCTCAGTTCACCCTTTTGCCTTGGTTTGAAAGTGGTATATATGGTATTGTAAGATTTCTCCTTTCATCTGTCACCTCATTTAAGAGATTGACAGTCTCTTAAAGCAGGTTGGTTAGCTGGGGACAAAATTGGAGTCCCAAATACGAAAACAGAAGATGTTAAGACTGTGATAAGACATGGCTGAAAAGCAGTGCCAGGTTTGGAGAACCTGTCCTTCAATACTATTTAAATAGTGTGGGAAGAGGGAGCAAACCACATGTCTAAGGGTAAAAATTAAAATCTACTTTTTAATTCTGTCGTATTGAGACTGCTGGTCTTTTGGCACTGGCCCTTGACATAATCCACCTATCCCTGCTTTGGTAAGCTCTAATAAGGCCTGTGGCACTTTTGGAGCTCATCATGCTAAAGCTGTCTAATTGGGGAGTGCTTATAGGTGTGGAATTGCAAAATGGACTGTTCTGCCTGTTGTGTTGCTTGGTACTTACATGTTGCAGTTAAAATGTAACTGCTAGAAAACATGCACTTAGGCTGGTGATTGCCTTAATCACGGCAGGCCTGATGTAATCTTTGCTTGAATTTAGACAGCCCTTGTGAATGTCTGATCAAGGTTGCAATGCTTTCTCGGTTACCTTAGTATAATATTGCTGCATGTCTTAAAGTTCAGTTTATTTTCTTACAACTTTTTTTTTCATAGATTTGTGTAAAATGCCAAGAGAGAGTGAGGATTTGTGGTTTGGCACCTGCTGTCTTGGTTCAGTTGATGGAATAGTTACTGTGTACAGTGCTCGATGTGCTGTATGTGAGGAGATCCCTTTAACCAGTCTTACTTGTTTGTATTGAACAGTAAAAATGGCTCTTCAGTTGCAGGATTTTATGGTGTTCTGACATGTGAGATATTAGTAACCTTGGGAAATGATTTATGGTTTTGGGACACTGTATCCCATATGGTGTTTGCATTGTAGTGCAGTAATTAACTCATTTGATGTTTAGCTGTAGACCTGTACACACAGGAGGTTGTCACGAGGACGCCTCTGAGCACAGCGCTTGTTCATCACAGTCAAGGGAGTTGCAACAGAAATTAGGGTTGTCAACCAGTTTAAGGTTTTGGAAAGGCACAGCAGTAATCATGAAGGTTTGAGCGAGAACTGAAAAACTTTTCCTCTGGCGTCAAGATCAGTGGTCAGATAAAGAAAGGGCATATCTGACTGAGAACTGGTGCTTCTGTGTGTCTTTGTGTATGCTGGTGAGAGAATAGAGGACATGCGATTTGAGTCCTCTAGGTATTGCATACATTGGTTGATAATTGTGTTTTGTTTTGGACGCCTGTCTAATCTGACACTAAGTTCCATTTGGTCATGCTTTGCCATGGTTTCTGTTTTTATTTGCACTTCATTTTTTTTTTTTTTTTTTCATTTTGCCTTTGGCACTGTACCTGGTGGTCTTTCTCACTTCAGAGCCCCTTCACTGAAATGATTGTTGAGAACAAAGATTGCACGTTCAGGCTTGCAGGCTCCCGTCTGAACATGGAGCGCTTGCTCAAAGGGACAGGTCACGTATTCTGGGCTCTTGGGAGAGCTGGCAGAGAGGGCCAGGGACTCTCAGGGCTGTTTGCCATTCTGTTTGAAATCTGACACACGTTTACAAATGAAAGAATTGCTGAGCTTATGTTCATGGGGACAGATAAGTGAGAGCGTGTTCTTTCTGGCTCTTAGATTAATAGGCATATGCTATCTCTGTTCCGTCAGGTTGTAGCAGTGTTTTGCTGGAGTGTTTAAGCAGTGCTGAGGTACAGGCAGTACTGCTTCAGTCACAACAGCCCATCTACAGGCCTATCCAGATTTGAGGTTGAAACTGGCTGCTTCTTTAGTGTAAATCTAATTTTCTGTCCTTTGCCTAGAAAGGCACAACAAAAAGTGCTTTTTTTTTGCTTTTCTGTTCCCACTGTTTTGCATTTAAAGAATTGCCAGATCTGTTTGTGGTATAGTTTACTGGTAATCTCTATTAAAATTACATTCAAAACACTGAATGCAGAATGAAAAAAGTATTAACCACAGCATGTGTCGCTTTAAAAGCCAGATTTTAATTCTTAGTAATACTGTTTCCTCAGTTTATGAATAGTAAAAATACTTTATCAAATAATCCTGTTAAGACTGTTTTATATTCTTCTGTTGAAAGTCATTAGAGCACACATACCTTTATATAATTAGAGCAAGTTTCTAATACTTTATTGCAAATTTGCACTAAGAGCATGAGGTTTTGGTTTTGTGGGATTTTTTTGTTTTGCTGAACAGCTGAGTTAGGAGTAGTGAACTCTCTTTAGTGATTCCCAAGAGCTTCTGTATTTGGCAATAGTTAGTAATACATTTCCAAAGGCTTCTGTAAAAGAAAAGTCAGAGGTTATTTAGTACTTGCTTTGTAATCACAATTGTTCAATTTCAGTGAAGGGGAAGAAAACCCCACAATATTCTCACTCCTACATCTTATCAGAGAGAGCACAACTGCGTAAACTCAAGAGAAGCATGTGCTGGGTCAGGAACCAGAGAAGGGCAATGATGACGCTAAAAATAGAAAATAATTTGCGTTCTTGCTAACAATAATTAATAGATCATTTACTATTTTAACAACCTGGTTGGGATGACATTGGTAAACTTCGAGTGGTGACTCCCAGGTGTTATGACACTCTGCTACATGGGCAGAAGGACTGAAGGGCTGTATTTTGATCTTGTGTTTCAGTCTTTATGTAATTATGCCTGTAAATGTGTAAACTTTTCTGGAACTCTGTTGTTGGGTATCAGTGCTTTTTCTATGCCTGATGCTTGGATGCCGGGAGGTTTAATTGTTACACTTATCAGAATTAGAGAAATGCATGTGTAAGGTTTTATATGTCAAATAGTGCACAATAACCGTTGTTAGAAGTGTACATTACTTAGGGTGATAGAAAATTCTGCACAAACCTTCTGTTAAGGGGGAATAAATTCAGTATAAATACCAGTCTTACCAGGAGCTGTGATTGCAGCTATTCAAAAAGCTGGAGTCAAATCCTGTTTAATCATGCAAACATAACGCTGACTTCTGCTCTCATTTATGTCAGAGTAAGCCTAAGATAATTTGACAAAACATGAACCTCTTCCATGAGGAAATATTACATATTTGATAAGTGACAATATAAAGCAGCAAATAATTCCTTCAAGAAAAGGAAGGTATCTGCCTTCAAATGTAACTGAATTTGATGGTTAGGAATATATACTGGTGCTTTAGGACTGATTTTTTTTTTTTTTCCCCTCTGATAACAACTGGAAGAAAAATTGAGGTTTTTTTACTATTCAGGTTGAGTGTTATTCTTCCTTGCAATTGTTTGTATATTAAATTGCATAGGATAGGAGGCAGATATAAAAAAATTAGGAAAAGATGTTAAATGAAAACATGATTTTAATCCTAGGTTAACAAGGATCATTGTTTTTAAAAAAGCACGGGTTAGCTGTGGTATAAAAGATGAGACTTCTAAACTGGCATTGAAACAGACTGAATTGACAGTACTCCAGAAGTCAGTCTGATGTTTAATATAATTTCATGGTTGTGGAAGGTGTCAAAACCTTAGGGCCTTGCTACAGATGAAGTGATTGTGTGCCTACCACAGTAGATGATATGTATGTATTAAAAATAATGTTATGCTAAGCATAGTACAGAGACTCTGGATGAGAGTTATGCTGTCTGGTCAGAATGATGGATGAACAGGGGGCTAAGCATGTCACACTTTTTGCCTGTCCATAATATGAAATGTAGATAGTTGTAAGTGCTCTGTGTTTATCCTTTCAGATCCTCCTTATGTCCTGTAATTTTTACTATCTTTGTAAAGACACTTCCATGGTATTTTTTACCCATCATCCAGCAGTAGGCACATGCAGTAGAAGTATAATGGGTGGGAGCAGCGACATCAAACAGGCTTTGTGTTCATATCAGAGGCTTGACACATCTTGTAAACTTGAAAGTGCCTGATCTTAGCAGTTGCAAGGTGGGATAAGCTGTTTTAGGCATGCAGTTCTTGAATGCCAAAAGGTTATTTAATGGGAAGGCTTCTCTGTGGTGTTTTTCAGTTTTACTGTTTTCTTTTAAACCAAGGTGAAATGCATTTTTCATTTACTCTAGTTAGATGGGGACTCTAGCTTCTCCCTGAATTGTTGTTTGCCTTGGTCATGGTGAAGCAATTTTCTGAATTTACTGTCACATCATTGCTGTTGGATTTGAAGAGAACTCTTTGGGGGAGGTGATACTAGAGTTTAGAGATTGGATCCCTTGGTAATACGATGGCAAAAATAAGGCACAACGGGGTGCTTTGTTTTCTGACTCTCTGTGTTTGGAGCTAGAACTGCTGCATTTTTCTGAATTGGTCTACCCTGTTGTTCCGTATGCCAGTGAATTGTGTTTGGCAGAAAGTGTTGCTGCTTTGTATTTTCTGTTCTCTATTTTTGCATTGAAAACTTGTAGTTCAGAAGTGTTTGAAGCATTGAGAGCTGTTGCTGCAGCTCTCTGAACAGTATGATGATAACAAATCATGTTAGTAAATATTTGGTGCTGGGCATAAGAGGTTCTGTGTGGGCATTCTGGAAAACTGCAAACAGCCTTTTAGATTTTGACTCTGGCTTGCAACTGTGAGCATACACCTTTGGGAGTGTAGGTAGTAGGCTTATTTTCGTTCTAAATTTCTGTTTTTCCATTTGCGAGCAGCTGCTGCTTTGGTGAGAGTGAATGAGGTGCCTCCTTAAAGGACATGGCTAATTACAGATCGGCTGTTGGTGGAGGGGGGCACTCTGAGATAGACATTTTCTTTTATGCATGTGTCATTTGCATAATGTGTTAGGACACACAGTATGGACTGCATTAAGCACTAGCAAATATGCTGTGGGGAATAATCTTGCACTGGCATCACTGAGCTGGCTGAATAACATCATCTCCCTTATTTTAAATTTTGAGGTTTGTTTGAAGGGCCAAAGACAAGAAATCAAACAGAAAACTCTAAACTAGGAAGAAAAATTCTAAATGCTTCTGAGTAACAGTTGCAGTTTGTACAAATAGTTTGAAAAGAGAACCTGTTCGTTCTTTTTCTTTTTTTTTTTTTTCTCCTTATGTAATAGAAATGGTAGTGTCCCCCCTCCTACTTGTATCTATGTATATCTCTTTGTACACTTTACTGAAGTACTATTTCTTACCAAACTTTATTACAAACCACCCACCCTTTCAAAGACTATATTTTTTTCTCTTCTAGTTTAGTTTTTCATCTAAACATTTGGGGCTTTTTGTGTTACGACGTTTGTGAGAACATAAGAGAATGAACAAATCTGTAATTAAAAAATGCTGAAAAAATCAAAGCTTCTTAAATCATTGTGATTGTTGGTGTGTACTTTTTTTATTCTGAGGGTTGAAAAGACTAACATTAAAATACTTTCTTGTGTTGCAGTTTAACGCTCTGAGATGGATAGGTGTCTTGGGCACTACTTGTTCTGTGTATGGGATGAGCTGAAAAAAGACCTTTCAGGTTCTCAGAAGTCCCTTCCAGGTCACTTGGTTTGTGGCAGACAGATACAGTCTTCTCAGTGATATGTTCATAGCGTTGAGGTGAACTTCTCAATTTTGGGAACTAAAACTGAGCTCAATCTACAATTTAAGTTGTGGTTTTACATTGGAAAACTGTACATGGAGAGATGTGGTTAAAAAACTAGTTTATGGAGCTAAAGTCATGTCAAAACCATAGCACAATTCCAGGTTTTTTTTGAGGAAAACATGATATTTTAATTTGTCCAAGGTCTGTCCAGTTGCAATAAAATTTGGAAGTGGCTGATATCCTAAGAAACTTGACAGATATTTAAGTCCAGTTCTTTAGTGAAGGTTTGTTATAATTCAGACAAGTTTAAGCTCATATGTCCTTAGCTTTACAATATTTAAGAGGGCTAGAGTTCAGTCAGAGCTTGCAGGAGTATGCAAAGCTGTCAAAATTTTCTTGTGATGCAAGAACTGAGAATTGAAACATTTTATTGTTGTTTTGGCCAGCAAAAGGAGCAGCAGGTCTAGTGTGTGCTCCTCAAACAGGTGACTCCTACTACCTGTATGTTCTGGCCTGTTTCTGTAAGATAAGGATCTGGTTAGGGTTATCTCCAAGAGGAATGCCACAGTTTTCATGTTATTGTTGCTGAGCTTTTCTCCTCAGATCTCTAATTTTGATGCAGCTTTAATATGGAGCCTGTGACTCCAGTGAAAAGTATTCCCATGTGTAGCCACAAACATTTCTTATTCATCAATGGCTGTAAAATCTGACTTGTTCCTTCTTGCATGCATTTTAAAATTTTATTATCCTCAATCACCACGGTAAAAGGTGAGTAAGTAAACTTTGCCTGGAGTAATCAATTTTCATGGCAATTTTGCAGGTCTTCTGCTCCATTCTCTGTACTCGCACTGTTTTTGTATGAGTCTGTCTAAATACAGTGTTGTATTTTCTGTATGCTTTAGTTATTTTAAAAAAAGATATATTGGCGAAGTTGTTTTGGAGCTGCCTGTGAGGTGGGATTTAAACATGATCTCCTTTCTTTTATTAAGGAGAAGAATGAATGATTTATGTACTGCTCTGGGGGTATTAACGTTTCCCATCTTGCCAAATCAGCAATAGTATTAATGTTGGAAGAGTGAAATAAGTTAACATGAGTAATCTTCAGTGTTTCTCAAAATCTGTGCATCTGAATCAGATGCTGGGGTAATTCAGCCATAAGTAGTTTGGCAAGTCGGTATGGTGATCCTCATGTCATGGAGGTAATCTTACAAGCTCATTACTTGCATGTCTTTTGTTAGCATTTTGATTTTTTTTAAAAAATGGGGAGTAGTATTCCTGCATTTTAAAAATACTGCATATCTGACCAAAACGGTCCTTGTGGCTGAGTCTGTGCAACAAAGGCTTTTTTCTGTATGAAAGGGTTACGAAACATGATGTTGTATAATGGATGGTGGCCAATACCTGTAGCATTTCATAGCCTGTGCCCTGTAGGTGTTGTTTTTCGTGAATTCTTTATACGTGGTTGTAAGTAATTTTCTCTCTATTTGCACTGTGACTGAGGCTGTGATCCAACTGTATATCTGAATAGGTCTGATAACTCATGAAAATAGCGGAAAGCTAAATGGCAGTGCAGAGCTAAAGTGCTTATTTCTGATATAAAATGAAAACCCAGTGTGCATAAATGTCAAGTAATATGTCACATATAAAATACGGAGAGGTAATGATTAACTGGGAGCTCAGGGTGAAGTCTTAAGAGTTGTGGTAGGCAATTCCGAGGGTTAGACAGTGGCATAATGCTTGGCGTTGTTCAAAAAAGCAAACTGTCATCCATTTCCTAATAATTTTGAAGACTTAAGGGTCTCTGTCATGTTTCAGACTATAAAGCCATAGTGCACTTGGAGTTGGTGTGTCTAGGTCTAGTACTGTCCCATCTCCCTTGATTTTTCCCCCTCTCAGAAGCAATATAGTGGAGCCAGAAAAGTCACAGAGAAAGGGGGCAACTATGATAATTAAATATATGGAGTTGGTACTGTATCCAAACCAAAAAAGGAAGCTGGGATTTGGCAGTTTGGGAAAGGGGAGACTGTGGAGACAGAAGTGATGTTGAGGTGTAGTAGCTTTCTCCATCTCTCTTGAATTTCTGTGGATTGACATTTTACTATGTACACCAAGAACTTGGGGGTGAAAGGAAAGCATGGGTGGAGTGAGAACAAGCAAATTCGATGGTCCTTTGCTTGTTACTTTGCACCATAATATTTTGGGAGCTAAAGATGTGTATGCAACCCATAGACGTTTTTGAAGAGCAGGACTTTAGAGTTACTCAGTACCCTTGCAGTGGAATGGATTATGGATTTGTAAATAATTGAAGCTGGAAGGATAGTCTAGTGATGTTTGTTTCTGTGTTCTTTCCTAAATATTTGCAACTATCTGCATTTAGTTACTGCAGGAGGTGGGCTAGGTGAACCTTTGGTCTGACCTACAGGTGTTTTTACATGTTGCAGTGCTGATTCCATGATAGCTCATCAGGATTCCTTCTGCTTTCATGAGGCTCTGTACCAGGCATGATGAAACAAGGCAGCTGTTGGGGATCAGCAGCAGGAAATGGAGTTTTTCAAATATTCAGGACTGGGACCTATTTTGCTTCTCAAGGATATCAAACTTGTCTTTGCTTTTGCTTGTTTTTGTAACAGTTGATGTTAATTCTTGTTGTATCATATGGGTCTAATATTGTCCAGTTTTAATAAGCTAAAATGAAATGCACAGTTACCTGCTTTTGTATTCACTCCATCTCTTCCTCCATCCCCCCTCCCAGTTGAAGGAGAGGGCAAGGTGATGGGGCCTTATACACAGCACTTCTATATTCTGTGATACTTCTAATTTATTTTCCACTTTATTGCAGTCAGGCAAGTGCTTTTTTTGTCTGTTTTTTTCTGGGTTACTTTTTAGTGGACTGCATTACATTGCAAGACTTCATTTCTCAATTCCACGTCTTACAAATACTGCAGCAGCAAAACCAGCAAATCCCTTAGGGCCAGTGGAAAATACCTTTTTCCTTCTGTGGTGAATGATGCTACTGGGTCTTCTCTTTGTTATAGGATAGTTATTTCTCTTTCACTCCAGTTCTGTGGTAGCAGCTTAGGGAAAGGAAATGGCACTTTCAGGGGCTACACATCAAGTTTCAAAGGTGTGGGACTGAGTGATGTACAGATAGGGAAAGTACTGCACAGAGAAGCTCCTCTTGGCAAAATGGAGCATCTCCTCTTCACCAACCCTGAAAATCAGTTATCAAGACAGTAAGAAAATAAAAAAAGGGTAAACTTCTACCTAAACAACTGTGAAATGAGGTGGCCGTGAAATAGTTGTGTTTTTTCTTTTGTGGGTGGGCAGCCCAACAACCTCTACCCCAAAACCTATTTTTAAAGCTAGATCTAAAATGCTACAAGGTGGCTGTGGCTAAGATGGTTTCTGCTCTTGTAATCAGTGATTCATGACTGAGAAACTAAATTCTTTAATGTGAGTGAGTAGAGACAGTGGTAATACTAGACAGTTACTCAGCAAGGCGTGTTCAGGGTAAACAGTTCTCACTGGCAAGTTTGTCTGTTGAGAATAATTTTTTCCTTGTTTCATTTAAACCAGGGAGTTGTATAAACTTATGGAAAAAATCTTGTGTTCAGTTTAGAATTCAGTGCTGCCTGTTATTCACACTACCCAGTGTGAGTTTATTTGGGAAAAAGATTCTTCCCCTGCAACTCCCTCAGCATGTTAACCTTTATCCATTTCATGGCTAGTGTTCAGTGGCTTAAATTGTGGATGATGCAACATCAGTCAGTGATGTAATGGTTGTCTGTAAGCTCCCTTGCAGTTCACAGTGGGAATCTGAAGTTTGGAAACAGAATTTTATCTGTGTGAGGTTCTGTGTCTGCTGTGAAGGAGGTGAAGCACAAACACCACAATCATCTTATTTTGGGTAGTGCCAGAAGAGTGAATCATGATGTTTTAGTATGGGCTGTGGGTTTTTTTGTGTTTGTGGTTTTGGATTTTTTGGGTATATTTTTTGGTGGTGTATTGCTGTGTAGGTGGTGGTGTTTTTTGGTTTCTTTTTAAGTTGCTGTTTTTTTGTGTTTTTTTTTTTTTTTTTTAAATTCCAACCATTAATGCCACCAGATGAGTTGAGGGGAAGGCATTATGTGCGAGATTAAGAACAGGGTTTGTGGAAGTGACTTGACCTTAAATTGTCACTTCCCCCACTTAGATAATCTGGGCTGGCAGATTTCTCTTTGCTGCTTGGGACCCAAGATACCAGGAACTTTAATTCCTTGGAAAGTGCATGTAGTTTTCCCCACTCTTTTAAGTGAGAAAGCAGGGATTACAAGCATCTGTCCTTTGCTGAGTATTAGCAGCCTCTTCAAGCCATGAGGAGCAGCGCTTGTTCTTTATCCCAGGGTGCAGTTGTTTTTTGTGGAACTTGGTTTCTTTCTTGCAAAGACACTTCTCATTTGGGTAAGAAATAAAACTGGTTTCATTTCAGAATGGCGCACTACAGAAGGGTCTTCCAATTAATTCTTACCCCTTAATAGGGCTTTTCTGGGGTAGTTGCACTTTATTTTGCAAGCCTATTTTCCTCTGTTACCTTATTTTGGCTGTTACATGTCTCTTATGAAGTGGTAGTAGAGGCTTTACTGTTCCATTATGCATTTAGTACTTTGAGTTCCAGCCAGTTCCTAGAAGTTCCATTGTATTTATTGCTATGTTTTATTCTTACATGCAGATTTAGGTTAGCTGATTTCAGAAATGATAAAAAAATATATGTGTAGGAAGACATTTTGTGATGGCATCTGTTAAAACATTTTTAATAACTGGAAGAAAAAAATATTCAGCCTAATTTAAAATACTAAAATAGGGGAAAAATACATTATTCATACTTCATAAAATAGCCTGTATAAGTCCTTTCAGCTGAAGATTCTCCTGGACCTTCAGCAGGCTTTGGACCAGTGGTTCTAATAAATGAACATTTGAAAAATGTCTTTAATCCTTGTGGAAACCAGTCATACCTATTCTGTTACTGTTCTTTAACACTGACTGCTTTTTGTATTAAGTACTAGGATATAAGTAAATAACTTGCATTGTATACTTTCTGCAAACCTTCTGGAGGAATCAGTGTCAGGTTTAAGCAAAAATACGCCAAGCAACTAACATTTTCTCCAATTCTTAAAGTAAAAAGCCTACTAATGCCTGTTACTTTTCTTTTTGTAATGCAAACTATATATGCTATCAAAAGCCAGGTATGCCGTTATATGATCCTGTGATATGAAGTCACAACATGAAGGTATGAAGAATGTTATGAAAACCCCAGTAATCTGAACTTAAACACACAGTGAAAGTCGAAATGTTTGTCTCAGGAACAAAAAGTTGATATATTTTTACAACTCCTTTGTTCTCGTCCAAATTTAGTGGGTGGAAAAAAGCTTGGCTTTTTAAAGGAAATCGGGAAGAATGAGTCCTGCTTTTTTGCATGTCTGCAGCTTGAAAGAGTTGTAGACATGTCTCTGAAACCAGGCAAATAAGACTCTTTGCCATAAACATATTGCAAATTGTGAATTTAAAAAAATGTTAATTTAATCTAGAAAAAAAGGAAAACTAAAAGAAATTCTTGAGCATCTTTCCATAGCGAGTCATAGATGAAAGTGTAATTGTATTTCATCTTGTATCTCCTTCCAGCATTAACAAAGTCCTGACTGTTTTATGAGAAATATCTCTTCCTGTTTCTTGGGGGAAGGGAGTGTGTAGTGTTTTGTTTTTGGGTTTTTTTCCAACTTTGTTTATAGAAAGGCATAGGTATCTTACCTAGAAGTAACAGAGCAGATGGTTAAATGTACTACCTAAACACTCAGCTGGAAAAGTAATAAGAACATGCTAATGTTCTCTTAAGAAGCACTGCTTTTAAGTTGGTTTTTATTAATTGTAATTGAATTTTATCTGTCACTGTGCTGTGTGATCATTTTGCAGGAATTTGTAGTTCAGCTGTGAATATTTGAAATATTTTTCTCCTGTTGGACTTTAAATAATGAGGTAGATAAATGTGAAAATATACCTTATTAAAGAACATAGTTATAAATTTGGTAAGTAGATTTTTGTATGTAAGCCTGAACTTGGAAGTAAGAGGTAGTCAGAAGACTGCCCACAGTGGCAAAGTACAGGGATCAGCTGATAATGTGATAATTAGCTGTGGTGCAAAGAAAAAGGCTTTTCTGTATTTTGCACAGGATTTACCCAGAGCCTGGAAACCACTGATGTACCTGCTGCAGTCACTCTTTGGTATTAAATCTTTCTATGACTCAGGAATTTCTGGCTCTCTAGGATGAGTGTCAGGGTCAATTTGTTCTTCTGAGTCCTTCTTCTTTCCATATATCCGTGTGATTATATGTTGTAATTACAGATCCTGTAAGTGGTCGCTGAAGTCTGAGAAAATGATGACAATTGCATGAATAGCATAATTTCAGTAGAATTGAATGAGAATGGCAGAGGAGAAGTGGATACATCTTTACACTTACCTTCACAATCTCGTGTGCGTGTTAGCAGAGGGTATTGCCAGACTGTATTGGACATGAACAGGTAGGGAATGTTGGGGATTTGAGCTGGAGTGTAACAGTGCCAAAAAGTAGTCTGAACCTGATTTGTGTGTGGCTACTGGTTGTCTAGTAGCTTTCTCACCATTGAAAATATGGCATGCAGTTAAAAACAGTTCTCACAGTATCAGAGAATCTCTGAGGTTGGAAGGCACTTATGAAGACCATTTAGTTCAGTTAACTGGAGTAGACTGCCCAGAATGGTGTGTAGGCTGATTTTGACTGCAAAGATGCAGACTCAGCAGCTTCTCTGGCAACCTTTTTCAGTATTATGATCCTGCCTATAGTAAAAGTTGCAGGATTTTCTAATGTTTAAATGGGTTTTCCTCTGTTTCAGTTTGTGTGCAGTGCTTCTTAGGATTTCATATTTGGCCTGCAGCTCAGCCAGTTTCCAGTTGAGTTCACTGTCCGTTTATCTAGCCCGTACTTCATCAGCTTGTCCATAAGAATATTATGGGAGACAGTGTCAAAAGCCCTTCTGATGTCACCATGAAAAATATCTGCTGCCTTCTCTCATCCACCAAGCCAGTCAGTGCCTTACAAATGACTATCAGATTGAATGAGCACATTTTCATCTTGATAAATCCACCTTCTTTGTGTGTTTGGAAACATTTCTTGTTGCCCTTCATGTCCTGTACCAGATTGAAATCCAGGTGGGCTTTGGCTTTCCTAACCCCCATCACTGCAGGCTCAGACAGGGTCTCTCTTTCTCCTGGATCACCTGATCATGTGTATGATCCTTGTATGCTTTCTTTTCACACTGGAGTTCAGTCAGAAGCCTCATGTTCATCCATGCAGGCCTCCTGCCACCTGTGCTTGAGTCTCTGCACACTGGTAAGGACCATTCATGAGTTTATGGGAGGAGATCCATTAAAGTCAACCAACTCTACTGGACTCCTCTTCAGGACTGTCTCCTGTGGAATTCATCCAAGCTGATCCCTGAACAGTCCTGTTCTTTGGAAGTCCAGGACTGGTGGTGCTGTTATTTGACTTTGCTTTCTGCTCTCAGGATCCTAAACCTCACTGTTCACAGACACTGTAGCCAAGGTGGCCCCTGAACTTCCTACCGCCAAGAATTCTTCCTTGTCTGTAAATATGAGGTACAGCAGATCGTGTGTTCCTTTTTGGATCCTCAGTCACCTATGTTGGAAGGTAACTGTTAGCACGTTCTGGAATCCTGCTGGATTACTTGTGTTCTGCTCTAATGTTAATAAAATTCTTAAAAAAAATAAGATAAATGTTATTACGTACTTTTTTCTGAGTACTGTCTGAATTGGTCTTGTACAAGGTAAAATAGGAACTGCCCTTAGAGGCTGTTGGCCAGGAACTTGTACTGGGGAATTAAATGCAGAGAAAAGGGAGGTTCAATAGAGGATTGATCTGTTTCATCATACAACATAATCTGGAAGCCATGATATGAATTTGGTAAGAAGAGCAGTGAAGAGGTTTGGTAAAGGACTGTTAAATAAAATGGGAGCAATAGCTTGCATTCCTACTGTTAAGTAGCTTTTAGTTACTGTTTTATGCCAGTTGCATGTTCAAAATCTGGTTGAAGTATTGGGGTAAATTTTGCATGTCTTTGTGCATCTTAGTGGAGTGCATGTCTCCTATCCATGTTTGGCACATGATATTTTGTGCAAACACACACAGGTCATGGAACTGGTGTTGTGTGATCTGAAGTCACTGTATAGTGGTTTTTTAGAAAATAATTTCTCATTTGAAAGAGAAGGTTAGGAAGTACACTGTCCTGTTACAGACATGGTAAGAAATGAAAGCAAAAACCTCTATAAGAGAGCCACTTGTCTAATACCAAGTATTTTTGCACTGTCCTATTACTGTCATGTAATGAAAAGCTTGGCATGTGTGTAGTAGTTTGTGATTGATGGGTCACAGCGTGTGTACTCACTCTTGGGACAAGGCTGGTCAAAGACATTCCTAAGATATACCCTGAACTTAATATGACACTAAAGTGAATTTTTTTGTTAAGGATCAAGACCTGCTGCTGGCTGAGAGTAAGTTGCGGTGATGGACTTTCTGCTGAAATATAAGCAACTCTGAATTTAATTCATGTGACTATCTGTTCATTTTATTGTCACACTGTAGTTTCCCCACTAGTAAATCTGCTCATTTCTTGGTTTCTGTTAGGGTGTTGTTTTTTCCTTATATTCCACACATCCAGCTATGCTTGTTTTTCTTTAATCTCTTTTTGAATGTTGTAGTTGTAACAACTTGTTTTGATTTTTTAGGTATAATATTAATACTCCTTGGACTGATTTAGGACTTGCTTGTTAAAATGGCATGTTTTTCTTGAAACTGTTATTTCATTAAGTTTCACTGGCACGTTAATCTCAGGCTTTGAATGTTGCTCTCATGGACTGTCTAGAACTTTACCATAGCATTCTCTTTTTTTCTTATTGAACCCCTACTTTCTTATTGAATGTCCATTGTTGGTGTTTCTTTCCATTATTGAGTGCGTGGCAAAGACTTCCTCTCTTAAAGAGTAGACTCCTTGAGAAAGGCCATGGAATTCTATGCTGGTTTTGCAGCTCTGGAGGTCATAGTTCAAACAATTCAGTGAGGGGCAGGAAAAAATTATTAGGTACCACTTTTTTGGGTAGTGCCGATGCTGTAATTCTTGCCATGCCTGCATAGCATATCTGGTGGGTCATACTTCACTGCTCACAACATCTGCACTCTGTCATCCACAGGTTGTGGGAGGTCCTAAACCTTTCTCTGTGGAGACTTTCTGGACTTTGGTGGGCAAAGACCTTAACAGCCTTTTCATCAGCAGTCTCCAGTGGTAGTGATTAGAGCTGTTGTACTTCCTCTAAATAACCTTCTGGCCTGTTATATTATAAAACATGTTACTAGCATGTCCTTTCTAATAAAAATGAGATATTTCTTAGTCTCTTTATAACAAGAAAAGGACACCTGTCTGTGCCTATTGGCTTCTTTTAAAAAACGGAAATTGCGATTAGATTCACTGCAAAGCACTATGAAGTAAAGCTTAGCAAAACTGTGCTGTTTTGGACTAGTCTGTTTTAGAAATAAGAGTGTTTCAGGTATAAGAAAAAAATAACAGGTGATGGATTTTGATCTTAAGCCTCTCTAAAGAACTTCAGTGTGATGACTGAAGAGGAATTGGCTTTTCATCATCCATCATGAGGGTGATGATTAAGTCAAATTTACAGTTCCTATTTATTGCCTAACTTTAGAAGATAAAATTTTGTTAAAGAAAAAAATCATAAAGTTGACTTTCTTTGGAGCTGTTTTGTCTGTGTGGCTCCTGTATTAACTATATTTTTTTCAGGTTCAGTGCTCAAGTAAAGTGAAGGTACAAGTCTGCTTTCTAGAGTTTTCTTTCTTAACTTATCCTTATGTTGGGGAATTCCAGAAATTGTATTTTGAAATAAGTTCCTGGAATGCCTTTGTATTTTTTTTTTCTCATCGTGCTTTATGTTTTTAGTGTAAATCCTTTGCTTCTGTCAAGATCTTGGGAATAAGGAGAAGGAAAGGTGGATCTGAGATCAGTGTGCTTCCAAGAGTGATAAATCTTGATGGTGATGGTGGAGTTATGATATAGGCCATTGTACCACAGCTGCCCTGCTTGTCCTTCATTTGTTAGTGAGATCACTTCAGTGAGTGCAGTGGCTGATGTCCAGATAACATTAGAGCTACATGACTGTTTGTGTTCAGGGTTAGAGACAGGCTTGTGAATAGCTGTCGACTTGGTGGGGTGGAACCCTGTTGGCTAGAGTTTTAGTATGGCTCTGCTTATACCCTCTCGTAATAGTAAGCACCCCAAAATATTTTCAAGTTAGAGAAAAAAAGTGAGATTTTCCACAGTTTTCTCCTATATAGAAAGTTGATACAAAAATTACTAGATTGCGCTAGAAATCAAGGGAATATATCTCCACTTGCTACTGACTAAAACAGAATAGTAAGTCCTTGCTTCCAGAATTAGTTTCAGATGAGGTTTTTTTATTTATTACTGTTTTGTTATGAATTGAGCGAAGATCACTACTACTCAGAAGCCAGTTTATAGGAAGTTTTTCTTCCATTTCCTCCGAGGCCTGGCTGCATTTCTGGTGGTGTTACTAGCAGTCACTGGCTGAAGTTGTTCACTAAAGGCACAGGCAGCAAGCTGTTAGGGTGGTCAAGCCCATGACTTGTAGAAATGTCATGTGGACTTGAGACATCATTTGAAAAATGAAACTTACTTATTGTTATCTGGGGTTTTTTGTGTGCTGATGAATGCTAACGCGAACAAATGCCTGTTTTTTAAGATGCTTCCTGCATTTAGGGAAGCAGACATTCTGTTTGTCTTGTCTTTCAGATGGACTGACTTTTTTTTTGTTTGTTTTTTTTTTTTTTTGTAAGAGTTCTGGAGTGATGAATTGTGCCAGCAGTATCGTGAGGTTTAAGAGTATAATTCTAAGCGACACATCAGGCAACAAGATCTACTTAGATAACATCCCTGTGGAGCTACATGTGTTGAGTCTTGTGGTTTTTTGCAATCAGTGGATTTCCCTTTAGTGGTAAGCACTAAAAATTACCCTGGGTTCACAGTGTAATTGAAATGTTGAGGCCAGAGGGTGAAGCCATTGACTTCCTCTGTAAATGTAATTGGGCAGTGCTTGTACTTGAGGAAAAACAGGTCTTTGCCAGTGCAACAGTAGTATTTTGCATACTGTTTGTTTTTGTCATAAAAGTTTCTTTTATCCTGTGGTTAAGAAATAAAAATATTTTGAATTCCATTGTATAAAAGAATTATTAAATATCATGTCAAGTCTCTTTCATGCCACAAGTAATTGCCTGTTACATGCAGTCAAATTCAGACACCTGGCTTCTGTGCCTTTGATCATTTAGACACGCGTTACAGTAGTTTTACATAGTGCTTTTCACATTCCATCTAAAAATATGTTCAGTCTCTGTAGAAATAAGGGGGATTTCAGGTGTACTCCTTTTTCCAGCCTGTTACATTGTTGCTTTTAGCATCTGCCTGGTCTGTAGCTCGCTGTTTTGAATTTGCTTTCTAGATGCTTAGATCTGATCATTGCTGAGATGCAAACCTGAGCTTCCCACGTTGTAAATGCCACTCTGGGAGCTGTGCCCCATAAAGGGAAGTGCAACACCACCTTTGCTCTGCCTGTGTTCTGTGAATTTGAGCTTTTGCTCTGTAGAAAAATTTGCATTCTTCAGCTCTTACAGACATACAGAATATAACCTATTGGAAAATGAACACCAGTCAGAAAAAAGTTTATTGTGCCACCTGTACTCGTATAACTTTTTGACAAGAATATGGCTGACTTCACAATTTTCAGTTATGATGTTTTTTTTCCTAAAGAATGTATATAAGCATTGTAGGATTGGAATGTGTTAAAAGCACTGGCCTACAGTTCTGCAGGTTTTCTTTTTTCACTTTTAATGAGAAGATCACAATACCTGTATTTCTGTAGGACAAGTCAAGAATGATAATACTATGGGATTGTGGATAAAATACGGATGGAGTAGAGAAAATTTTGTTAAAAAAAAAAAAAGGCAAACTATGAGATTTAGCTTGTGCAATGATTAACTATGCTGAAGGAGTGGAAGGTGGTACGGGTAAGAATGCAGTGCTCGTGTTGTTCAGGCAAAAGAGTGTCAGAAAGCAAGTGATGTAATGGAGTGAAGGAGTAAAAATTCTTGAATCTGATTTCTTTTGTGCATGCCATTGGTCTGCCCATCTGTTAGTTCCTCTGCAGTTGCTCTTGAAGTCCTTGGCCAGTTTTGGTCAAATTCCAAGGCAGGGAAAGGTCTCGGAGATAATGAAGTGCCTGGAGATTTAGAGCAACTCAGTAGCTAGATGGAAGAGAAGGCCAGGTTAATGCTTCACACTGAAGGTGAGATGGGAGAGCTCTTGTGGTCAGTCAACACATGCATGACTGCCAAAAAAGCATTCTTTCCTTTATAGGGGATCTGACAGGATGAAAGAAGATGAGGGGGAGATACAAGATGTATGAGACTGAAGTCAGTTCTACTACTCATGTAGCAACTTGATATGTTTAATTTGTTTCTAAAATAAACCTTAAGCCTTCTTAGAATTCCAAAGCTCCCTGGAAAATACGTTAACTTGCTTTAAAGTGTGTTTTCTTCCAAGTCAGTCCACCTTTGGATGAATGAAGACTCTAGAGAAGGGATGGAAACTTGCACAATGGTGGGGAACTTTGATCAAGTCCACATATTTTATACAACAAAAAATACCGGAAGTGATTGTCTAGTTTCAGATGATATCCCATGACTGATCTGATAACACTGTTCCTGCAAAATTGGGCTTGGCCTACATAGAAAAAAAGCTATGGAAAAACTGACTGAAAATTTGAATTTTTGAATTTCTTCCAATTACCTAATTTGCCTGGAGAGATTACTAGATATAAGAGCTTAATCTTTGAGTTTCAGGGTTTTTTTTGTGTTTTTGTTTGCTTGTTTGGTTGGGTTTTTTGTTTGTTTGTTTTAAGTAAAGGGTTTGGTTCCATATACTGTGTTTTCAGAGGCTAAAACTAAAGTTACTAAACTTTTATTTGTAGACTTGGTATACAGGGGACAGGGATATTTGATTTTGTTGTTTGTTTGAGGTACCTCATCTTCATTCCAAGGAATGAAAACTTCAACAAAGTTCTGGACAAGCCTCTGGACTGTGCAACTTAGTAAAATTTGGGGACAGTCAGAAGAGAAAGCTAGGCATAAGTCACCAAGCTGTATTAGTTAACAAGCTGTTTTTATTTAACTCTTCTTCACTTAGGAGTGACAAGTGGTGATACTTGTTTCTCTGCTGGGTTCTGTAGTTTGAGTGTGACAGGAATTCTCTGTACTGCATTATGTTGCCTGTAATCAATACAAGTTGCCTGACAGATTTGAAAACTTAACCCGCAATGGCTTTATTTGGTAGCATATTTTACCTGCTATATTTACACTTTATCCCTCAACAAAAGAAAAGTAGAAGTGCAGATGTGGAGGACGTTGCTCATTAGTAATCTGATGTCTTAGAATCTACATTCGCTGTCTATGCATCCACAGGAAGAACTGAGCTAACAGCTGTAGGCTTCTAGTCAATGATGGTGCCTTAGGGAACATAGAAAAAGAGGGTCCTCATCTATAGAGAGTGGTAATTCTTAAATACAATGTTTTTAAAATTTGCTTGCAAAGAAGGGGGCTGCTGTAATATGGAACAACAGTTAGGCTTCATACTGCACTGAGTAATTCAGAGTAAATAATGCTTCTCAGTGGCACCTTTCTCTGTAGCATTTGCATAACACTAACAGTGGGCGAGTTCTACTCAAGCTTTAACTTTGAGACCCACGGTGGGAGCAGGAGAAAGGCATTTGGAAAGGCTCCTGTAAAGAGTCCTTGGAGAGCTTTTTTTTGGCATGGAGGTGAAGTCCTGAGGAGGGCACTCAACATGCATGGGCCTCGTCAGCTGGAGTGTAGTTGCCCTCAAGGAGTTTGCTGCCAGAGCTTGGAGCTCTTGCTGCTGTGGGAAACCTATAGCGAAGTATTAAGGAATGTAATGGTCAGTTACAGCTTTTTTGGGGGGGAGGGTTTTAGGATGTGTACAATGACTCTGATCATTACTTGAATTTTGAGAGAACTATTCTGAAAGACACCCACATTTTCATGAAGTCTAACACCTTGAAGAACTAGTGTTGAGTTTGAAGCTTTCTGACTGAGGCATTCCTTTTTGTTGGAATGGAAGCAGAATGAACATGTCAGGATGTGAAAATGGTATATGCTTAATCATTATAGCACTAAAAAAATTCCAGTCTTCTACCTTTTTTTTTAAATTCTTTTCTGTGCATGGCTGCATTTGGAGCAATGAAGCTAAATTGATAGGATTCTGTGAAGGTACAGGGAAAGGTAAGACTATAGATCAGTAGTGCAACAATACCTGGTGAACTAAGATAATATTAAAGATGGTGCTCTGATAGTGCCAGTGGTAAAGTTGAAAATTAGAGATAGAATTTCTAAGGGTAATTTATAATTTAACAAAAACATATTTGCATTACTTATGGAAAAAACTCTGTATGTTAAGAAAAGCAAAATAAGTATGTTCAATAAAAAACAAGATAAATAATACCATATAGTATGTTTTCCAGCATGCTGAAACTGATTTTCTGTCTTTTTTTTGGCTTTCAGTTTAGTCAGTGATACTAGATAAGTGAAAGAAATGTTAGGAAATTCTTTATTGTAGTAGAGATTAGACTTCAGCTTTCTGAAGTTGGAGCTTACCTTTCTGACTGACAGCTTTGTACAGTCCCCTTCTTGCTCTGCCAGTGGACTGCCTTCCTTCAGGCTGAGGGAAGAGGAAGGCAGGGGAAGCAAAGGAAGGGATTAGTTCGCTAGCTGATAAACTTGAGTTACTTCACACATGCTTTGGTAGCTTTATTTTAATGAAGATTTTATTTCCTCATTTCAGCTGGCTTAAGGAGGAGGTCAGCTGGTCTAATGGTCTGTTAAGTGAGCCTTTGTTGACTTCAAAATTTCCACTTGGTGTCAAAGGACAGTCTGCTGTTATTCCCTGTGGAATATCAAAGTTATGTTTTGAAGTAGACCAACTAGTCAAGTCTTGAGAACCCACTGTTCTAACAGAAATATGAATATTTCATTGGAAAGGTCTTAGTACTGAATAGTTCTTGTATTTACCAACAGTAATAATTTTAAATTTTTTTTCTCTTCTTACAATCTGAGTACAGACAAAGCAGGAATGCACCTGTGTTCTGATCAGGCTGACAGTGTCTGGTGTGACAAAGGCATTGTCTTTCAGGAGAGCAGTTCTTGGTGCACAGACAATTCAGCCTTTTGAGCACTCCCTGGGCTCAGTAAGAGAATTGGGCTGTAAATTAAGGTGCTGCAGTCTGGTCGCAATTGGTGATTAGCTTTATCCAAGTCTTGTATTTAGAGACTGCTAGATTATTGAGAAGACTTAACTGTATTATAATAGATTTGCTGTCTAAATAAACATCCCAGTACACTGAAAGGATTTTCTCTCTAATCACCAGAGCTGTATTTACCTGTGTGTTTCTGTACATATTAATATATGTAAGGATTGTATTTTATCACAATGAAAATTTTGGTATTCTGAAACCCAGTCGTGGGGAGACCAGTAACTTAGTTGTGGCTTTGAGCTGGGATCAGAAAATAGCAGAGCTGATCACATGGCACTGCAGTGTAGTGAAGAATACAAAGACAACAGGAAGTCCCTATTAGAATTATCCCTGTGGTGGGACTTAAGCCAGCTGTGGTCCTGTGTGTGTTCAGATAGGATCACTAATACTGTAAATAGAAAGCCTTCTGTAAAAGAAAACGTGTGTACTGTTGAAACTAAAGGCATTACATATGATGTGATTTAATTTAGATACTTCTGCCATCATTCCTTTGGGGTGGGGGGAGGGGGGAAACCTTCCTGCTTTCTAATCTGATCATGTCTGCATCATTACCACTGTGTATAGTGTATCTTCTGGAGATGCATATGTAATCCAGAAACAATTAGTAATGTAGCTTATGGTTGCTGTTTTCATGAGGACAAATTCAGTGGCAAGGGGTGGTACGTTATGGTAGCAATAAGCATTTCAGTACTTTTTTTTCCATGTTTTGTTTGGACATGAAAAAAATTGTCATGTAGAGACAGTTCAAATTAAGTCATGTTGCATTTTTTCTTTGAGTGGTGATGATGTAAAATAACCAGGTGAATAGTAGTAATGTGATTAAAATGGCACGTAACCAATACACTTATTTTTTTTCTTGAATTTGCTTTTTTCATCCCCTGCTGACATACAAAACTAAGGATTGTGAGAATGAGTGAACACTGAAACAAAACTGATACAGTTGTATGGACACTGAGTTAGACAAACAGCAGTTTCCACAGGAGCAGTTCATCTTACCATCCAGGAACTTGCATGTGGAAAGTGAGTGATCTGCTCTTGTGAGACAGTGAGCTTTCAGTGATGGTAGCTTGAGTAAATGTACATGTTCTCCTGAGTCTGATCTTATTAACACTGTAAATGTTACGAAGTGCTTAATGGTATCACAGAAGTACACTTTGCATAAGAGTACATATGGCTTGTATTTCTTATTCAGTCCCCACTAAACTTGGCTGTGCATTTCTAATAGAACAGTGGCAGAAGCTTGCTTCCAGTTTCTAAAGGTTGTCGGTTGTGTTACTAGAGTTCAGTTTGGGAACTCAGATCCTGTTTTATATCAGATATATTAATTTTTGTGGGGTAACATGTAAAATGATACTTTCTTGTACCCAAAGTTAGTAAAAATCAATTCTTAACTGACCTGATTGTTCGCCGAAATGAAGAAATCTGTGTGACTTGAATGTCACATAAATAAGAGAAAATGCATGTTGGTTAGAGAAAGGAAATGCCAAACTAGTCCACTGAAAATGACTAAGGCTAAAATCCAAAGAAGTGGGCAGTACTTGATCTGAACTGGTAGTTCAAGAGGAAAGGACTTTCTTTGCCGTGACTCAAACTGACTCTTGACAGATCAATACTGCTATTCCATGCCCTTCTTGGAAGCAAACAGAATGATGGTGAAGTTGTCTTGGGAATGGATGCAAGAGAATTTTTGAAGAATTAGGCGGCTAAACTGATGACTGCCTCGGTGCATGAGTATTTAAAACATAATTAGAACAGCTGTCTATATGATTTAGATATTGTGAATTTGTTTGTGGGGTGGTAGAGTGGTGCATTTACAAAACGAATCACAAAATATGTTCTTTGATTAGTCTGATGAGCTTATACATTGATAAAAACAAGTCGCATTCATGCAGAAGAAAAAGGGCAATTATTTTCTTTTGCCCTTAGTTTCTGATGGAAAAGTGGTAAGTCTTGTGTACTTGCTTAGTGTTTTGGTACTTTTACTTCTAGTAGAGTTGTAGCAGTCTGGTATGAACATGTTAAACAGCCTGAAATGGTAGTGTGCCAACTGTTGCACCCTGCACTTTTTCCCCTAAGGAGAGATCTCTTGTGAACTCTATCGCATCTTAAGAACAAGTTGATACAGAGGGAAGGAAATGATCCTGGATTTTTTTTTGTTTTTTGTTTGCTGTGGAAAGAGATGGTTTTTGTATTTACTGTTTCTTCCTTTTTTAATGTTCATAGCTTTTTGTAACAATTTCAATGATAGGAAAGAATTCAGAATGGAAATCATATTTCAACCTCTTCCTGCTGTTGACTTGGTTTGTAAGAACTTTACTCATTGTCAGACTTTGTGAGCTGAGCAATGGAAACACTTAGTTATTTCAGACGTGCTTTCCTTGTTGTTCTTGTGCACTTCTCAATTTCATTTACTAAAAAAAATCCTTATTTCCGCTTCAGCTTCACTATCATCATTATCAGCCCACACTTTGTTGGTATAGAATTTACCCTTTCAAAGAACTTTGTGTTCCAAGTTCTGAATAACATTTTTCTGGTACACACTTCAGTGTGTGCTGACGATGTGTTTGACCCCTGTGTACAGCTTGCATGTTTGCTCATGTACAAAAAGTATCCGGGCTTGTAAGGAAATGAAAGCCCTTCCTTTCTGTGAGCATGAGCTGTTCTCTGTCAGAAAGCTTGCTGCAGTATTTAGAGAGAAGTCTAGATACTTGGGCATAATTTTAGGAAAATCTTGCCTCTTTTCTACTGTTCCTCTAACTGTCCAGAGTTTGCGTACAAGATTGAGAGATTCTGAGAAATAATGAGTTGAGGAAGTTTTATGTTTCTAACCTGGTTTTAGCTGAGTTACCTCAAAATACTGAGATGCTAAACCTGGCCTTTAACACCAGGAGAAAACATTGGACCTTGTGACAGGCAGTCCGTGAGCTGACATGATACATTGGGTAGGCTCTTGCTTTTTTTTTTTTTAATTTAATAAATTGCATAATCAAAGTTCAACTTTACTTTGTTCTTGGAATTTTAAGTGGTTTCTTTATTACTTTAGGGGGCAGACAGCTGATCAGCGGTAGAACTTCAAAACCTGAATGTCACTGTCATCTGTTTTGCAGTCAAAGCTCAGTGTATGATAAGGAGCTCTGGGCAATTGACCATTGAGTTCTTCGGAGCTGCTAATGTTGATGTGTGCCCCTTGTCATTATCTAGTCGTGCCATGAGTGCGTATTTAAATGCTTTGTTGACCTTCAAATTGGAAAGTCAGTGTAGAGACCTTACTCTTAAATTTTGGGCAAAACTTTTTAAAAGTTTGAGGTGTTTACAACACAAATTATTTTAGTTTTATTTCTGTCTTAAACTTTTTGAAGGAACACGTTAGTAAATTGAGTGTTGAAGGTAAAAAGGGAAGCCCTTTGTTTCATACATAGGAATCATGCTTAGAAGAAATGGAAACTGTCTCCCAAAAAACACGTTAACAGTAAAGAAAATAAGGTTAGAACAGAGGAGTGCTGAACTACTGGAATTTAATTTAAACCTTCCACCAGGAAGGAGATTGTCTTGTGTAATTGAGAGAGCAATTATCAGGCTGGTTGATGATGATCAGGAACAGTTTTCAGTAATGGCAAATCAACATACAAATACACAGACTGACTTGTAAGAAAATTTTGAGATTGTCTGTTTTAAGCAATAACTGCAGTTTACTGTTGAAGGTGCTGCTCTTGCAGCAGTTTCTGAGCTCCTTTTACCTAAGCAACTTCAGTAAACACTCAAACTTGCAAAAACTTTGGTCCTTACCTCATTCTATGCCTATTGGAATTTACAAGCATTTTGATACTAATCTTCTGTGACGGCTGTCAGGCCAATACTGAATGTTTCTGAAAATACTCTCCTGCTGCTCTGTATTGTTATTTATGTTTTTATCTGCAATATTTAGACACCTTTGCATGAATTGCAGTGATACATGAACACTGCCCGCTTTGTAGGAGGAAAATAAATTGGTTTAGAATTTCCTTAAAACAAAGTTGAAATTGAATGCCAAAAAGTAATAGGTTAATAATGGCTGCTGAATTTATGGGAAGAGTTAGACAAATTTCATTCTGAGGTGTAACTGATATTTTTTAAAAAAATAACATACTGTGCAGTAGATTTCTAATGTTGAATATTAGGAGTTTGAGTACTTAATAAGAAATAAGTACGGAGTAATACTTTATGTATCTTAACGTGGATAATTGATAGACCAACTACTGCAGAGTTGTACTAAAGTACTTTTTAAGAAGAACTTGGCTGATGTTTGTTTTAGTATAGAGCAGCAGTCTTCTCTTCATTTTCCAGATCTACTTTGCTTTCTTCCCTCTGCCTTATTTAGTTGATGACAGCATTTTTCCACAGTGCAACAAATGTGCAGCTGGCTGCTTTTCCAGCCATGTGTAGGCTGCCCCACACATTCTGCCAGCATCCCTGCTGCTGGTCCTGCAGGGTGCTGAGTCCTTCCTCGTTCCAGCATTGCTGTCTTGGAGATTTCTCTGCCTCATTCTGCTCTGGCATCTCTGCAGTAACCCTCCACTCTGTAAAACCTTCCCAGACATCCTCTCCAAGATTTCTCAAGCTTGGATAGTTCTGATGTCTGTTGTGAGGAAGTGTATCTGTTCCACCTAGTAATAGTTGCTAAGCAGGACATTTTTTCTAGCCCCTTGTCATGTCAGCACAGGCTGCTTCACTGCAGACCATCTAATGTGTTTCAGGGAAATTTTATTGTTCTGATTTTTCAAGCTCTTTAATTCCCTTTCTTTTAGTGCTGTGGTGTTTTGTTTGTTTGTGTGGTTTTTTGTTGTTGTTTCATTTTGCTTTTTCTTCCTTTGAGGACACATTCATTTTATGCCATATTGCACTGATACTGTTCTCTCTTTTTGCATGATTAGGTGTTGTAAGGATAATAGAGAATCTCTGCCATTTATATCTTAAAATGAACCAAAATAGATTTTTTTGTACATAATAGTATCTGAGGGATTTTCAAACTATTCACATTGTCAAGAAGCAAAGAGGTTGGCTTGGACTCTGGTATTAATTCCCAGAGCCCTTGGGATGTGAAATTGGACTAAGAATTCTATCTGGTTTGGTTAAAACAATTGGGGCCTTACTCGTGTAACTGTATGAAAGTTACAAGCTGCTTTTTGGCCAGACTGTTTGTTTGACCCTCGTGTACAAGTTTGTTTCCAGGCTGCTTTTATAGCACAAATTTTCTTTCACACTTAAGGTACTTACCAGTCACTGGGTCATTACTGAACCAAAGCGTGAATTGGCCACCTGTTCCTGTGGCTGCTCCTCCATCCTTTCCCATGACAGAAAAGTCTCTTGTGTCTCATGGATGTTGTTGAATACCTCTATCATTTAAACCACAGGTTTCTAAGTTCTAATTTGTTTCTGTGACTGGTCTAATTGTTCGTATAATCATCAGATAAACTATGTATCTTTCTGCAGAAACACACTTCCATTCTGAATCTCACCTTGAAAGGGGAGTACAGGGTAGGCAGTGAAGATAGAGAAAGTGAGGTGCAGGCAGAAGAAATAGGTTGGTTGTTCACAGATAGCAAAAAAGAAATACACGAAAGCAGAAACTTTTGCAGTATTTCTCAGTTTTCTCAGGATGCCTCTGGTGCTGCAGCCCTGTCAATATGTTGTCATCCTTCATTACAGAAGGCAGTCAGCATTTCTGTGCAATGCTAGCAGTACTCCTGTAGGTTTAAAGTAAACTCTCCTGTTTAAGAGCCCAAAGTAGATAAACTCATATAATTTTTATGAAAACTGTGAAGTTCTTTTAATATTGGAAAATTGCTCTTATTTGCTGTCTTAAAATAGGCCTGAGCTTTTGGATCATGTGTAAACACAGGAGCCATCATCACAACTATGCCTAAGCAAGTTTAAGATTCATGTGATGTGAATTATGACACTAAACTGCTGATATTCAGATTGGTTTCAGCAGGAGCAGAAATGAAGGGGGTAGAGGAAAGAACAAGCACAGTTTGAGAGTGCCTTTCTGTGTTTGCTTTAGTGGTTTCTTAGGATGTTCTTATTTCCCATTTATTCCCAAGAATGCATAATTTGTCAGCTTCGGAAGTATTATTTTGAAGAATGTTATGCAGTTCTGTCAGTTTATCTTGTTGAGTTGACACATGGCTGGGGTGGGAAGGGAGACTGAACAGGAAGGAAAGTCCTTGTTCCTGAATGTCATTACTGCATAGCTCTCATATCCTCGAGGATCACCCGGACAAAAGCTGAGTCAGAGCACAGCAGCACTCTGCGCTATAGCAAGACATGGCCCAGATCAGGATTTTGGACTGCATAATCAATCACAACTGGAGTTTCATATGTAACCTGTACTGTGCATGGAGTGATCAGGTTTGTTGTTTGCTTATCCTTACATACAGTATGATTGTATAATTTAGTAAAAGGTGGAAAAAAAAAAAGGCTCCGGTGGATCTCTTCTCCCCACCCCCAATCTTACTGAGGATGTGCTGTTAGAAATGTTGCTATTTACTAAGGAGTTTTCTAGAGTTGTTAAGCATACAGAGCATGATTCGACTATATAATTGCCTTTTTTTTAACACTTTGAGTACTTCAGTTTGTTCTTTTTAGAGTCTTAAGCTTTGAAGGGTTTTGCATAATGAATTGCACAGAAAAATAAATGACTTACAGGAAGGGGGAGATATGCCAGGATAAACTGTGTTGTTAATAAATACAAAGCTGATTCGTTTTCCTGCTTTAAAAAGACAGAGCATCTTGATTATTTTTAAATACTTGATCATGAATAGGATTAAAAAAATAGTGTGAAGGGAGGAGGTTGTTACTTTTTTGTGTTTAAACATACTTAAGGCTTAAATAAATTTATACAGGATGCTATTTGCTTCTTAATATGGACAGATTTAAGCCTGTGTCACTGACTTGCTGCAGAACTGGAGGGAAAAACAAACAAAACTTGCCTGGATTTTGAATGAAAAGGTTTTAAAATAGAATCTACTTACTCAGCGTTTTTAAATAGGGTATGCAGTTGTAATATTACTTTAAAGGTACTCTAAATATTATCTGTATTTCTCATATAACATTCCACCAGTCACTGAAGAAAGTCTGTTTCATTTTTCTCTGGTGTAAGGGGAAGGTAAGCACTTCTTATAAAGTTGCAGTTTCAGTACAGTAACTAGACGCAGGTGATTCAGAAATTTTTCCCACCATATATATAAGTCCTTTGAAATAATCTGCTTTAAAATACATACAACTCCTGTATGTCATGTCTGTACTGAAGCTTCATAATCAGGAAAATACATAGCTGTGTGATGGTGGTGTGCTTTGGTTTGGGGTTTTGATTGTGGCTTTTGTTTTAGCTTTCTTTGTTAATGATACAAAAACTGATTCACAGTGTCTGGGTTTTGGAAATAATCCACTTAACATTACAGGGGAAAAGTCTCTGCTGTTGAACTTGAAAAAAATGGAGGAAACATGCTGCATTCTCTTAGAGTCCTAACTTTTACAGATGCCTAACTGTTTGATCTTGTTTGCTTACATATATGGAAGAATTCACCCATACAGTCAAATTCAATGTGACAGTTCCTTCCCATACTTCACAAAAAGCAACAAGAAATAGGAAAAGGCTTGACTTACGATGTGGACAGTCCTGTNCCCCAGAACAGGGATCACATAGTCTAAAAACTGTTTCTTACCACACTGGAAGAAAAAACACAAGTTTTAGATCAATATGCCTTGAACTACTTGCATGCTTGAGGTATAAATGCTGCTGAGCTGTTTGATCTTGCTGGGTTTTGTTAAGTAGACTGTGCAATTGCTGTGTGTGTTTGGGATGGTTTTGTGCATTTTAACGGAAGTCAAGTCCCTGCAAACTATGCATTCTAATGAACTGCTATTAAAACTTTTCTTTAAAATGAAGCTGGGATGTTACAGTGCAGCTGCTCTCGTCCTACTGCATCAAAATGCTGTGGCAGAAGTGGAGGCTGCCAGGCCTGGGGAGAGATGTGCTCTGCTCCTTCCAGCAGTGCTGCTCTCCAAGCTCTCCACCCAGCAGTGGCCAGGCAGGAGGCTGGGGAGAAAGCAGAGGTGACCTGGGAAGTCTGAGGCTAACAGCTCTTCCTCAAGTAACCTAAAAGCACAGTTGGACTTTGGCTCATGGTATCCTTGAATTAGCAGAAGTTAGGCAGCTTTTCTGGCAATTTCCATTCATCCTGGCCCCAGTAAAACAACGGGGGATGAATTACTCCTTGTCATACGAGAGCTGAGTTGAAGACCCGCCTTAAAACAGGAAAACAAGTTTTCTTCCAAAGACTCATCAGAAATACACATTCAAGAAGAAAATACAAACTTAATTTACTGTATGTGTCACTAATAATTTCTCAAATTATATTACAGGATCATTCTAAGGATTTCTTTGTCTTTGCTGTTCACTGCCCCCCAGCTTCCCAGCATATATTTTACAAAGCTTGGTTTTTAAAACAGGAAGCAAACAAGTATGAGATAGGCAGGAATATTTTCTCCTGTCTAAAATGGTAGTTTAGATTTTACCAGAAATACTTTCACACTGCAGCGTGAAAATTGTTATGGCTGGACAGAATTGCCCTTTGCACTCTGATACAGCAAGCTGTTGTGTGTATTAGAATGTTTTCAGAGGATATGCAGTGTTTCATACTAAAACAGAAACCTCTAAAATAAAGTCATTGTATGTTGTAAATCAGTGGAGTTCTGTTGGCATCAGTGAATTACAGTTATTAGTCCAAACCCTGGATGGGATCGATACTATCACGTGATCCATAGATAATCACTCAGAAGCCTTCTGTGAAAATCTGAGAGTACAAAATTGAAATTGATTGCTTGCAGTTTTTAATCTTTCACTTTTTGTTCCTGGGAGAATTTCATTATCCATCTTAAAAATATTTCTTAATTACTGCAAAGTACCAAAGTGTTTTGCTTCTCTTTTGTGTTGTCTGACAGTTGTCTTATGGGACATGGGGTAGATTCAAGTGTGAGGGTCTCACTGGCAATTCAGAATTTCAATATGATTGCAAATGTAGAATTAGTGAAGGAGAATAGTTGATAAAAAGTTTGTATCCTATGGGAGACCACGATAAATACGGCTTTATGTGCAGATTTGTGTATATAATTTCCCAGACTGCCCTGACAGTATGATACATGAGTAATCCTATTCATACAGTCTGGTCTTCGTACACAAGGAATTTTTGGTGCTTTTTCTTAAAAAAAAAAAAAAAAAAAAAAAAAAAAAAAAAAAAAAAAACACCAAAAAAAAAAAAAAAAAAATTTTTTTTAANAAAAGCCTTAAAAAGCTAAAGCAAAATTTTTTTTTCATATGGTAGTCTTGTACTTAGGACTTGTAGTCTTGGAATCATAACTTAGCCACAATCCACATAGAGGAGTTCCTCAACGAATGTATGGAAACACCAGGGGGCTAAGTAATATTTTTCCTCAGTAACATACCAACTAGGCTTATCTTCATAAGGTGCAGGAGGAACTACCCCTCTGTCCTTGCAAGGACATCCTTTGTCAGCCTTCAGCATGGGAGCACACTCTTCTGATGCTTGGTGTGTCAGCTGACCTCGTGGCCATGGTGGGCTGTAGTACAGCAGGTATGACTAAAACAGTAAATACCACTGCTTCAGATGGTAGGAAGAAGTACTATTAGGTAATATAAAGTATGTGATACAATGGCTTAATTCTTTTTTCCTCCTTTCCTCACAAGTGCCTTTCTTTCAAGTGTTAGAGAACAGTAGACAAGTTTGAGATTAGGTTGTTGTCTTGCCAGCACAGGTCATCCCTCTGCTCTGAGCAGAATTTTGTTAGTTTGGGGAGAGCAGAGCAAATCTCATTTGCTGTTCTTACTGGTTCTTTGAACTGAATCAAGCTTCTGGTTTTTTTATCCTAGTGCTGCCTCTAAAATTAATGGTAATGTTCTTTCAACCATGTAAATGCCTAAATCTTGGGCTTCTCAGCCAGAGGTAAGTGTTCTGCAAGTTCTGTAAGCTTGCAGCTGGTCAAATGTCACTGCACAGGGTGGACCTGGCCATTGCAGTTGTTGGGCTTGGGGGAACCTTCTCATCAATCACTGTATTGATGTACATGAAAGTATGTTAATGTGTTGTGATATAGCAGCCAAGATGTCTTATTTGTGTTCTTTGTAACTGGGGTTCCTTATTGCAGGCTGTGTTTTCTGTGAGGCAGTGTGTGAGAGTGAGATGTTGCAGTGTGAGCCCGGCTCTCCTCTCCCATTGCCTTCCTTCCAGCCCCAGAAGGCAGCAGCACTGCAGCAGCTGCTGCACTGCAGCTATTTCCCTTCCTCCGGAGCAATCTCCAGGAGCATTAAGAGAGCTTCTCAGTCTTCCAAATGTGTCACTTGGAGGATGAAATAACAAAGGTGGCTGCATTCCTTCTGATATATTTGCAGCTGATAATTGGTTTGAAATTCGATATTTATGTTATCTTACTGTTCTATTTATCTGCTGCCTCGGGGAGGGAGAGAATATGATAAAAACCTTGTCCCCCTAGCAGTGTGGGATGTGCTGTTTCCACTTTAACTGAGTAAAAGATGTAAAATCATTGCATAAAATAGCTGGTGACTTTACTCATTGTGGAAATTCACATTACTGGCGAAACATTTTGTAATGTCCAGAAGTATGGCAATAGTGAGCAATGCAAGCTGTAGCAATAGACATGCAAAGACAAGTAGTTCTTAAATAAGCAAATAGATCTGTGTTAAAATAGCTTTCTTCTCGCTCCCCATGCCAACCTCCAGACAGGAATACAAATGTAGATGTAGTCATTTATATCACTATTCTTGCTGTGCAACTTGTGAGAAAATACACAGGTCACATATGATCACATCATAAGTCAACGTTCAGAAGCTTTTGGATTTGCACTTAAACCGAAAATCCCGTGAACAACTTTCTCCTCTTCATCCTCTTAGTGGTATCTCTTCTTTGGGCATAAAGAGTTAAGATTTTTTTTTTTTCAAAGTAACAGCTTCACAGTCCTTTTTAAGCATTTTCCTGTGCATTGTATCTTTGTAAAAGAAGTTCTCTGCTGAAAAAGCTGCTTTTCTTCCTCTGTTGTATATGTACAATAGATCACAAATTTAGAGGTTGGACGTAATTTAATTTGGGTGTTTCAATATGTGGCTTTGTATCTGTGTATGCTAATTTTATATCATTGTACAAAACACAAGTCTTTTCACTGCTGAGTTTAAGGCTTTTAAAATTTTAAAGCATGTTGATTTCCACATTATATATTATGTTCAAATTAAATGTCTTGAAATGCAGGATTGTATTTAAGTGGTGAGTTTGCAGGAGTTTATTAATGGTCTCTGTATCAGAAAGCTTTACCGCTGAGTAGCTCAAGCTGTGTATTTATTTTTGAGAAGGGAAGTTGTGTAAGTGGAGAGGTAAAAAGTCTTGACACATTTGTAAATTTGTGGTATTTTAAGTCATGTTTTCTGTGTTAAAATTCCAATGATGTTTTCTAGGCTTCATACAAATAGTTGTTCTCAAATCAGTTTTTCTTAAAACTCTCCCCACATATCTAGGTAAATCTTTTGCAAATGCAGTCAAACAACTCACTTGCAATAACCATGTCTTAGGCTGACACTTCGGGTTTTGACATTGAGAAAGTCAGTTCCTGGATCTGCCAAAGGCTTCTGTTTGGCTTTGGGCAGGTCAGAAACTTTTCTGATGTACATGAAATAAAATCCTAAGTAAAGTTGCAATATTGCAGAATTGGATGAGCTTAAGTCTTACTTTGAATTACTAGCAGGTACATGATACGTTTATTCAGATGAAGTTGTGTATCGAGTCTCTAAATTATCTCACTGCTTTTGAAAGAGGAATGAGCGCATTCTACTGATGTTGAAAAGGTCAGTAGTTTCAGTAAGAGAAGATGAGCCTCATACTTGCACTCAGTAGAGAGCAGGTGTAAGGTGTACCACTGCCCCAGGGTTCAGTCCACAAAGAAAGTAAAGCCCTTACTCAGTGTTGCAGCTGCATCCTGGAACAGCCTAGTTCAAACACAGAGGTTTGCCACAGGGGCAAAGAGACTGTGGAAAAGTGGGTATTCTCCTGGGGGTTTGGTCAACCTAAACGATGTCCCTTGTGAAGTTAATAATGTTTTGATCTAAGACATAGTCTCTGGCTACGGTAGAGAGAAGTCATATGAACTGAAGAAAATCTGTCGGTAGTTTCGGAGCAGACACTAGTGTCAAGTGTGGTGCATCAGGTTATTGAAATGGGGTCTGTACAGGGTGGGTGTTACATTGTGCAGTGATTCTGTTTTTCTTCATGGCTTCTGCAGAGCTATTTCACGTGTAAATAAGTTTGTTATGATGGTCTTATTAGAGTGCAGTGGAAGCTGTCTGGTATGTTTGATAAAACCCATGTTAGCAAAAAGACTACAAACTGCATTGGAACTCATTCCAATTTTTGCAGTAGTGTTCTTAGCTGGGGACATAAGCAGTGCTTCTTATTGTCCTCTCCCCATTTGTTGTAGGAAGCAGAGTGGGTCATGGGGCAGCTTGTATTCTTGGGTCTATGAAAAAATTCCCATAGGTTGAAAGAAGCTCTTGACAGGTGGTTACTCTGTGCAAACCACTCTTTATCACTTCTGTCAGTCTGCTGAGAAGGTTCTTTTATCATGCATGGAGTAACCTCAAACATTTCTTCAGTGCTCTGGGGGCAGAAGCAAGCTTTCTTAGTCTCATGTCTCTGATATTTCCAGATTAGACTGTAAGGTGAGGACAAAGCATTTCCTATTCTTAACAAGCAACAACAGAACAAACAGAGAAGGAAAAGTTTCAGTTTGGCTAAATTAAGATCACATGACATTTTGCTGTTGTATTAGCAGCCCTGCAGATGTTTCCTTTCTTTCCAGTTTAAGGATGTAGCTGTTAAGAGGGAAGGCTTTTGCTAATGAGTCTATAAGAAAACAAGGAAGCTCTCAATTTCTTTTTGTTTTTAATGTTTTTCTGACTAAATTTAATACTATGAACTCCATGTTTATTATTGTAAATACTAAATTCAAACTACAAACAAAAATACGTTGTGAAAATGGTTTGTATCTCTGTCCTGCGGTTATACGTTTTTACTGTTTCTTGGTGCTGTTGCTTGAAATTGACCATTACTCTGTGGAAGTCTAAGACATGATCTAAACTGAAGTGCACTTAATTAGCTTTGCAAAGAATTTCGGTCAAACAGTACAATTTTCAGATGTGGACAAATTACTACAAATACTTGTGTGTATATATGCACACACACAAAACACAGGATACTTTTTTGTGTGTGTGTATGTCTATAAAAATAAAACACATATTTGTGGTGGATCAGGATCACTTTAATGAAATACGTTGAACTTGTTAGTATCTAGTGTTTAAAGGAGATCTGAGAAGGTAGTTTATGCCTACGTGTTGATAGTTCAGGGATTAGGTGCTAAGCGTGGAGAAGTCCTGTTTGAGCAGAGGTGGAGCACTAGTCATACCAGACTTGATCTTGGTTTTGGTGAAGTTAAGACTGTAGTACAAAGAGTCCAGCTATCAGAACTACAGTGTGAGAAAACCAGAGCTTGAACCGTATTAAAAAAAATAAAAACAAAAATAAGAAAAGGTTGTCTGGCCAGACTGAGTAGGTTGGGATTTTCCCTACTTCAATGTAGAATAACTCTTTCTGGATCTCACCTGGCCTGGGAAGCTACATGCTGGTTTCATTCAAGCAGGTATGTCTAGCAGAGCCACTTGGTGTCACTTTTTAATGCAGAGCCAGGTAAACCAAAAAGTTTTCAGTTGAACAGACACATAGAAGCAACATTTTTGAGATCATCCTTGCTGTAGATAGGCTTCAGCTTTGCTTTTTAGGTCTTGGAGAATAGTGATGAGACTGACACAAGCACTGACTGCTGCACTTAACAGACTTTCATGAACAGTGGAGTGCAGTAAGGCAGATTTGAGCTGTGTAATAAGATGCATACATGGAGATTTTTATTGTTTTCTGTGTATGCCTTGACATCTTTGATAACTGAATACTTTCCCTTGAAAATACTGGTTTTCCTTCGAGTGATTGTGTTTACTGCTGTAGTCGTAGTACAGAAGTACAGAGAAAGTACACAGAAACACATAGCACTCTGTCCTCCCTCCACCCCCAAGCCAGCCTGCAGCCTGCATGGTGCTTAGCAGAAATGCATATTTCCTTTCCTGTGCCTCCCAGCCATCTGCCATGCTGGCACAGATGCTTTGGTTTTGAAAGGTCGCACGTTTCCCACTTACTTCATATGCTGGTAGTAGTCATGTATTGCCATCTTAGACCTTTCTCCTCACCTGGTCTTGGTTGGAGGATATGATTTATGTATTTTATTGAATTGGATTATTTGGTTTTGAGATGCACTTCAAAGTCTGTGTCAGTGTCCTCATCAATCTCTGCTACAGGCAAACAGCCGCTGCCTTTGTTACTGAACTAAAAGAATATTCCAGGCTTGTATTCCATCTGGGTGGGATTCATAGCCCTAAAAGAGAGTGGTATGTTTGCAGCCAGGATTATGTCCTAGTGCATGCCTGAATTAACTTCTCTTAGTCCACCAAAAAGGACCCAGGCCTAGTGCCATAACAGTGGGTTTAAGTGATAAAAAGTGGGCTTGTGTGAGGTACACACTTAGACCTGTGCTCACTCCATCAGATGACACTCACATCTTCATTGCCTTCCCTTGCTCTGAATTCTCATTATCACGATTGGCAAGACCCATGAGGGTGCTGAGTGAGGGAGAGCTGCTCACAGAGACCATCCCACTGCTGCTGGTGGCTACATAGGTCCCCCCTGACCAATCCAAGTGAGCAGCAAACATGAGAAATGGCATTGCCCATACTTCCTCTTAGTCTTACGGTGATCACTAGTAATTTATTTCTGTTTTCCTGTTGTTTGATATTGAACTGCTCATTGTAATAATTTAGTCTCCATCTGTAGTCATAAAGGATCTAGATTTTGTTCTAGAGTGATAGTTCCTGTTTGTTTGCCTTTATTGTCCTTTCTAATTACTTCATTCCCCTCAGCTGCAACTCAAGAGAAATGTTAGTGTTGTGGAGTTTCAGCAAATATCCCGTATTTCACACATGTGTAACACCTGCCCCATAAGAGGTGAGTGGGGTTCTCTAGTGACTCTTGAGAGCTGACACTTTCCCAAGTTTTGGAGTCTTCCTCTGAAGACTAATCTTCTTTCTTTTATTGTTTCTTCACCCCCACCCCTCCACCTTCATGAAAAACTGCAGCATGGAAGAAAAGCCATGCCCCCAATTCCAAAACGGAACAGCAGTGGCCCCAGAAGGAGGGCCCTGACTACACCAGTTTTATCTGTCTCTGTGAATGCTATCTGCTGATGATTTTATGTGTGTGGACTCAGGCTCCATTTATCTCCACATCTCAGCTTTCTCTTGTGGTGAGAGTCATTCTGTAGCTGTTTGATCTTTAGAGCTTTGAGGGCTTGTTTACATCTCTCTTTCCAGTTTCAGGTGCTTCATGGCAAGGCAGCCTCCCCTTGATAGCTACTGAAAACAGGCTCAGCAGTTACAAGCATTAAACAACCAGGTCCTTCCTGCAGCTTTCTTAAATATGTAGCCCTGAAGTGGACAGGATGAAGACAGATACCTTCTGTTTGTGCTCTGAGGGTCTTGCTACCAGTCAGAGGTCTGTTGGGTGGAATCCATTTCCCCATGGTCCATTCTGCAAAGAATGGAGGAGTACTTAGAGATGTTCTGGGGTAGGAAACACTTTCCTCTTCTGTACTTCAGGACATCTCTCTAAAACTGCCTGATTTTTCTGTTCAGGGAATACTCTTAGAGTGTCACTCTGTAGATAAAGGCTTGTTCAGTGTAGTGAACTAACTTCAATACTGTGTCAGCACATAGTAAATGTCAGCAGTTACATGAATATACAGCATAGACTGCTGTGTTATGTATATTGTGCTGTGAATTTGTATTGCATTTTAGTTGTGTATTGAGAGTTCAACTCATTATTGGATAGAGGATAATTTTTAACTTACAGGGGTTTATTTCTGCTTAGCAAAGTTCAGTTTGACAGGACTAATGTTCATATTTCTAAAAGGTAGACAAGAAGAGGGATGTACTTTAGGATTAAAGTAGAATAGAGCATGTAGGTAGGTGCAGCTAATTAATGTTTATTATATATCTGCCATCCGTTAAATCTAGACATAAATTAAACAGTAGTTAATAATTATTTTTTAACCTTGTTGCTTGTTTAGTGTGGAGGGTGACACTGGGGTAGCATGTAAAAATGAATGCTGCAGTTTGACACTCACAATACTGAAATGTTTGGGATGATTTGTTAAATAACTGTGCAGGCTAATACTGATATTATTAAAGAAGGGACAGCCTTGGTATTATGCATGCACTGCTGCGTTCAGCTTTGGAATTCAGCTTAAAGTTTCTTAACAAGTCTGGCATGTACAGATGTTAAATATTCAATTGATGTTTCTCTCAATTTTTTTCCTCTTTCTTTCTGCAAATTCTAGATGCCTTTTTTTTATGATGTCAGCTACCGTCCACAATCTTATATGTAGGATTTTTATAGATTCCTTGTTTCCCCCAAATCTGGAAGACTGATTTCTGACCATCCATGTGGGTTTGGAGAATATTGTTGGTTATACCCTCCAGCCATCTTTCAAGGACATAAAATGATGGGACATTGCTGTGAGGAGAGGACACTCAGTATATATACTGCTGGTTATATTTCCTGCCTGAATTTCTGTCTTCACCAATGTCCCAACTATTCAGGGCAAGCTGACAGGATTTTGGTGAAGATAAAGGGCAGTCAGAGGTTTGAACAAGTAGATATTTGACATGGAGGCCTAAAATTACTGTGTAGATTTTGGGTTTTCTGTATTCCAGTTTTCCTGCTTGTCTTTTTGCAGCGATTTTTTCAGGAAGAAATGAATATATTTGCTGAGGCTACAAGTGATGGAACTAATCTCTTTGTTTGGAGAAGAAAGCTGTGTCCTGAATACCTGGAAGATGAGTTTACTTAAAATGGCATCTTTGTGTCAGTAATTACTTCTTTTCATCTGAGAATGACTTGCATGTAAGATGCTGTTTGTACATTCCAGTTTGACTTAAAGACACCTTAGAAATAACCTCACTATGGCCTTAGACTGTTTCAGTATGTGATCATAGTATTTGGCTTTATAAATGTGACCCATTTCCCTTGAAATTTTGATTTATGAGCTTGAGAACTAAAAGAAAAAGACTCATTTTGACCGTATGTGAATGATCCTGCTTCTCAGGTGCTACTCAGATAAAACATTGTCTGGCTTTATGTGCTGGATATACCTTCTTATACTGCAAATGAGGATGGAGATAATGTATCTCAAAGTACAGTTGTATAACCTTTTATTTGGCTGTTTATAGGCAGGATTTTTTCCTACACATTCTGTAGTCTTAACCAGAAAAGACCTTCTTATTTCTTCTCTTCTACCTTTTCAAAGAACCTAATGTCACATTAAAATAAGATCAGACTGTTCTAGAAAAGCCTTTTGTCTCTGTAATAGCAGATGTAACAGGGCAGTTAGCTAAGTGATAACTACTGAGGTATAAAAACTGGGGAAAAGAAATGACCCAATACAGGAAATATCACCGGTTTTAAGTGAGTTCAGCATTTATTAGAGCATTTGGAATATCCTGCTGGTGTCTCAGGATGATTTTAGGAATTAATAACTATCCTTTTTTTCCTCAGCTTATGTCAGTAGTTACTAAAAAACCCTAAAAATTATAGGATGGCTATTGAATCAGGAAAATCAGGTAATATCAGCCTATTTTCTATTCAGCATATGTCTGTCTACTTGAACTGCTCTTTCTTGGTAGACTAGCTAAAAGCTGAACATTGCTAAATGCAGACAAAGCAGGTGCTGCTTAGCACAGGCTGTCTCCGTGCTGTTACTGAGATATAGATAGAAAAGTCCCCTGGATGGTCTGGCGTGTGTGTGTGTGTGTGTGTGAATTGTGGTTGGGTTTTTTTTGTTTGTTTTTGTTTGGTTTTTTGTTGTGTATGTGTGTGTGTTATTGNTGTTTTTGTGTGTGTTTTTTGTTTTGTTTTTTTTTTTTTTTTTTTTTTTTTGTTTGGTTGGTTTTTGTTTTGTTTTGGTATTTTTGTTTGTTTGAATGATGATTTAGTAAAGATTTAGTCTCCAGAAAATATTAGTGTCAGTAACCCTTACATTTACAGTGAAACTTTAATTTATGTAATTTTTTTGTGAAACATTCTGTATGGTTAAAAAAACCTAAATCAAAACCGTTTAAACAGTGTAGAGGAAATCTGGATGCTAGTCCCTTGTGTACTGAACATAAAGATAAAAATGGATTGCTCATACCAACTTTAAAATGTCTTGAATGACTTTTCCAGAATTGATAGTGCAACACATCAAGTATTTCTATAGTTCATCATTGTTCATCTGTGAAGACAATGTTCAGAACTTGGAGCATACCTATTCATCTGTTTAGATAATCAAAATAACAGCTCTGTATGGGCAGCTTGTATTGCAGTTGCCTGTGACTGTCACTGAAGGACTTTTAGCATGCTCAGTATAGGTCTGTAAGCTGATCAGAAGATGAAAAATCAGAGAGGCTTTGGAAGTGCATGCAGCTTGGATATCAGCTTTTTGAATTTTCTTCCAGACTGATAAAATGGAAAACTATTGTTTTGAGACGTATTTTTCATTGGTAAAAATATAATTTGCAAGCATCAATGCTGTTTACTGATTTTACCCAGTTCTGTTACTTTGTATTAAGCTGCTGGTGATTCATTTAGTGTTGTAGGGTGCCATCTGATTTTTCATGGATGCTTTCATTGCTCAGAAAGAAGGGTTAAATAGAATATTAAAACAAAGTATGCATTTTACAATGCACTTAAGCATCTGTTGTATGTCCTTGTAACTGTACAGAACAGGAAATGATGCTTTGAGATACTTTGTGCAGAAACCTTGCATGAAAAATTCCTGAGGGAAATGATGCTTGAATCATTTTTAGTAGCCTGGGATTCTTCAGTCCTTGAACTCGATTGTATGCATTCTGACTCTGACTCTGAGCACTGAATCTATAGAGAAATAAACACACTTCAGTAAGGAATATGACACAGTGATATTTGGTTTGTTAGATTTTATATGAAATAAAGCATTCATTTTTCATCTCTTGAATACAAATGACTCTACCCAAAAGACCCAAATCACCTTACGGATATGAGATATTTATGTATTTATAATTTCATATTTGGCTCACAGGGTACCAAAACCATGTAAGTACTGTCTTCAGTAATGTATTCTTGCCTATGCTAAAAATCATCTGTTTCTCTCTTGCTCTCTTGCATCCTTGTTTTGTTTGTGTTTTTGAGAACATTTCTTGTTCCCTGCTGAAGACTTTTCTGGCAAGGGATACTCTGGTGGGTGTGCTGTGGTCAGACATGTCACAAGGTTATTCAACAGATGTTGACTCTTTTTATAAATCAGATTCTTGCTTGTTCATAGTAGTGGCTGAAAATTGCTGTTACTGAACATGTAACACATTCACTACTGATACTGACTTTTTCAGTTGCCCTCTTGGCAGACCTTGCCAGGGGTCCAAGGTTGGCATGAAGTTAACCTTTCCTTTTTGGCATGCTCTTTCAAGAAATAATTTGATTGGGAGTTTATGAATAGCTTTTAGTTCAGCAGCTTGTGTGAATGCTAAAGGTTTACATAAAATTACAAGGAAATTAGAGGTTCTCTTGCTACAGTGAAGTGCTGCAACTCCTGTTTCTCAAAGCTAGTGAAGTTCTGCCTGGCTGTATTTCAAACTGAGGTTACAGTACTTTGGTGTGTAAACTTCAGTGGTCAATTGTTATACATACTAGAATTACCTTTTGACTAATTAAAGATGTTTTTTTTGAGAAAAGATGCAAGTATATTGTAGACTTAGTATTTTCAGTGCTGCATTTAAGCTTGCTGTTTATGTATTTCTAACTGTAGGTATTTGCTTATTAACATTTTTTGATACCTGTGGTTGTTTGATCACTGAAAACTTTGCATCACACATTGCCTATAAAAATTCGAGAAGAGAAACAAAAGATTGCAAGGGAATGTTAAATAGATGGGTTGCTGCCCATCACTTAGCAGAGGAAATCACTGTCATTTTTTAGAGGTCAGTGATATTTTTTTTATTAGGAACTATTTCTTTTGCCAATTTACTGGGATCAAAATGTTCTTACTGGCTCCAGTTTCTGCTCATGTCCTGAGACTGAAAGCCTGAGAAGGGACATGTATTTGTGCAGAACTGGTAAAATGATGTCTTGTTCAGAAACTGAACGGAGTGGTTGGGAACACCTCAATAACAAACCCCATCTTTAGGCTAAAGGATTATATAAGTTTTACCCTAATCTTTGCACTGCTTGAACTTGAAACTCAAGCCACTCATCTTGGCAGTTCCACCGTGCTCACTAATTTTTCATTCATGAGTCATCTAGTTGCACAGTCTTTTCAGTTTCACACTAACACTTTAGAACATGAATGAAGATGATAGATGAGGACAGTCTGGGCTGAGATAGTCCTTGATATTTATAACTGTTCTTTTCAAAATCTGCTCATAATCCTTCCAGGCTGTTTGGAAGAGCAGGATCCTGTTAGGCTGCTCTGGATTCTCTGTGTTTTCTTATTGGTGAAGCAGCTCCATTTCTTGGCTGGCTGTAGCACCAAGACCCTTCTCAATTTGTATGTTTTTTTCTTCTGGCTGAAAACAGGGTTGTTGGAGGTAGGGAGGCTGTTTTTTGGAGCACTGGCTAGTATTGTCTTGTCCTCCCTGTTGGACATACCAGGATGTGGGTTACTGAGGACAAACTGTAGCATCTGTGCAGATATGTGTTATGTTTTACATATCTGAATGCAGGATGTTGTTCTGATGGGTTAACTGTCTCACCAAGGAGTTGCAGCATTTTCCTGCAGATGTTGGTTGAAGTTGGCTGGGCCCACCTTGCCTATAAGCACTGCAGTTTGAGATACCAGCTGTAAGACTGAAGCACAAGAGATTATTTGGAGCAGGCCAGGGAGAAAACCAGGCAGTAAATTCTTACATGTATCAGTCAGTTGCTGAGCCACAGCAGCAAAGCTACTGGAGGACAAGAAGACTATTATTTCTGTTTGAATACCCTTTGAATAGGGTATAGGCTCTGGTATCTAAATTTGTTTCACGCATCGTTTAACCAGAATCTTTAGAGGAGGGTCACAGGATTTTACATGCTTTCTTTGTATGTCTCTTGCTTCTGATTTGAAATGTTATGGGTGGTGTGACACTCACTTTGAAAGTTGAAATGGAAGATTTCATATAAGGCTGAGAAGAGAAATATTTTTATAATAGTAGGATGTTTCTTGAGTCGTAGGTATATAAAATTGCCCCCCAAAACCCTAGGTGGCTTATTTCTGCATGACAGGAGGGATTGCAGTAGCACTGTAAAAGGGAATGAAACTTTCTTACTTTTGTGTTTAGAATTTGTATACTGAAATGTTCAGAAAAATTAAGTAAGGGTGGAAAAAACAAAGGTGAAATTGTAGATATGATTGAGGAAAAGTGTCTTTCTGAATAAGCCTAACCATTTGCATGTGTGCTTTTACTTGTATTAAGTGAGGAGATACCAGTGGAGAAAATCATGCCTGCATTGTAAGTGAGGAAGAGAGGAGTATGTTTAGTATTTACGTGTGTGAAATATGTGCATCCAGAAATGGGGACCCAGAAGTCACATCTTTGTCTCTAAATAGAAAGCAAATAAAACATGCAAAGCTGTACAGACTTATTGCAGTTCATTTGAGTCTTTCACTGTTGACTTTTTTAATATCTAGCTCCATGTAAAATTTAAGACTTATTCTGTGTGTGGTACAACTGGGGTGCAATGGTGTAAGGCATGCTGCTTTACGATACACATTTCATTTGAAAATACCAGTGATCAATAAGTTATTTTGGTTACGGGGGGAAATTCTATTTTCAAGTATTCAAGAATGTTTAAGAATTTTTACTCGTCTTTTCTTCAATGATTCAAATTAAAACTTTTGTGCATGTCTGTTTATATTTTAGGCATCAAAAAATAAAGATGGAAAAGAGCAGAGTGAAGCTATTTCACCATCGGAGGAGGAAGAAACTTTCTCTTGGCCTGGTCCAAAAACTGTCGTGCTAAGGAGGACATCTCAGGGTTTTGGCTTCACCTTAAGACACTTCATAGTTTACCCTCCGGAATCTGCAGTTCAGTTTTCTTTTAAAGTAAGTGAAATTAATAGTGAAGCACTTATTATATACACTTGTACCTTTCAGGGTTAAAAATCCAGCTTACTTGGAAGTGAATGTTTTTATAGATCTGTCTTACACAGATGAAAAGATCCCTTGTATATAAGGTGGGTGGGCTCATGGCATTGTTTAATAACTGTTTGCTCATCTGTTGCAATAAGAGGGAATTGACTGAGTATGTCAGTCTGTTAAAAATACTTGTGCCATGGCTAAGACCAGTGGTCACTGCAGAATATGGAAATATTTATCCGTCGTACAGATAGATTTATTTTTTTACCAAAAGCCAGTGTCATTAATTAGTTTGTACATCTTTTAAAATGTAGACTTCAAGGGTGTGAGGTTTGAATTTCTTCTTTGTTGTTGTTGTTGCCCACCCCTCCAAATTGAAGTTTGTCATATCATTATGCTAAGAGATGAAGAAACATTTCATTTGCTTTAGTTTCTGAGTATCCTAAAAATTAGAAATACATTAGAAATACAGCTTGTGTTTCTATGTTATGTTCTTTCTGCTGAAAAGAATAACATCTGCAATTCTCTGTTAGTCAAGTGATGATTATATACAAAATATATACAGGCCTACATTAAAAGACAACCTCCTTCCTCCATTTTTTTATTTAAAACAAGTAGATCTAAATGTTAAGTAGCTAATTGGTCTGCCTTGCTCAAAGAGTGTATGTAGTCTCCTTATGTGACTGAACCTTTTGAAATTTGCTCTAGTGCCAGGTGTTGAGAAAAAGTCCATTTAATAGTGAGAATTTTTAATATTGAGAGAGGGTGTTTCCTTGTGAGTTCAAATAACATTTGCTCATTTTAAAGTCATCGAGTGTAATAGTTTTCATAATCAATGCCACCTCTCAGTTTTTCTTTTACTTTTCCAGTTAGGCAGAAGAATAGATTCTTACCAAGCTGGGAAATAGTATTGAAGCTTCCCTGAAAGAGCATGAAGCTATTTGATTCATGTATCTCTGCAGAGGTCTTTCATTAAAGTTGTCTTTCTTTGCCTGTCCTTGGTGGCTGTAAGATTTCTTTTGGAGTAGTAAAAGCTTTACAGGCGAAAGTTGGCACATTTTTCCAGTTAACTTCAGCTATTCAGCCTGCAGTTGAGTGCCCAAATTTTTTCCCTCAACAAGGAGTCACTGAAGTTATATGGAAGTGAGACTATTAGCAGTATCAGGTGACCCTAACATTTCTGTCCTTCAGCATAGATTATAGCAATCTCTAGTTGAATTCCAGTGTGGAACAGAGGAAGGAGGGTGGGGAAACCTTAGTCTTGAGCAGAACAAACTACGTGCACTTGTTAGCATCTCCCAGCAAGATCCCCTGTTCATGCTGAGGGTGAAAATAAACAGCATGAGCAGGATTAACCTCCTTAACTAAGAAGTGACTGGATACATTCTGGAAGTAAGCCATCACTAGATGTCTCTGAAGAGGTCAGTATGTTTTTCAATATGCAAAAGGAGACAGGGACAAGGAAGGGCAATATGAAAAAGCAATGTCAGTCCTTCCTCTCTCATTCATACTTGATGGCTTCTGAGAGAGGCCCAAGCAGTACATAGTGAGCCTGATACCTGTAAATCTCAAGACGTGTCTTGAAGCTCTAACTCCCCTCTTTTTCTGCAAGAGAGGTCTTAATGCCTTTTCTTTGTTTCCTCTGTTTCTTCTCTGATGTGTTGGAATCTGGTTAATTTATTCCTATTTCTGTCAGGTTTTGAAAAGGAGCTAATGAGATGGTTGGATGTTGTAACACCAGATTAATCACAGATTCAGTTTCATGTAAAGATGATCAGGTTTGTTTGGACAGAGCCCTGGTCTGTACTTCTCTAAATTAACCTGAATGGTTATATTCTCTTTTCTTCCTTTTAACGTCCATGAAACATAGCAAAAAAAAGAGCAGATCTTCCAAATTATTACTCCTGAGTCTTCACATGGTGGCTTTTATACAAATCTATGTACCTAAGTTATGGTATGAAAGAATGAAATTGACCTATTGTCAGCCTGATCCTAATACAAGGCAAGTCTGATTTCTCTGCTGTTCTTATTTGGTTGCTTACCAGCTGGTTATAGTCTGTCATCATTTTGAAGCTCAAGTACCTTTCCTTTCTCTTTCCTCATTGATCATAATTGTAAGGACTTTGGAAGTCAGAGATGCTGTAAAATGAGTAAAATAATGATGAATAAGATTTGCTTTTCTGACTGTCTCGACTCTTGCAGTACCCTTGTCCCTTCTTCACACCTGAGAATGCATGTGGTCACCTCTGATGTAAGGCAGGTATTACAGCTGAAAGCTGAAGATGCCACTGATGTAACAGCCAGAGTTACTTAGTCCCCTGTTTCTCAGAGCCACAGTCCTTTTGTTATCACAAGTGTCAACCTGATGCTGTTGCTTACCCTCTGCATCAGTGCAGAGATCTGTTTTTTTACCCCAGGGAAGGCTTTGCATTCTAGTTTCTTTGATTCTTATTTATTTATTCCCCCCCCAGGACATGCTTGCCCTAAGAGCTCTAAATACGACTGCAAATCAACATAAACTGGTAGAGGTAGTGAAGAGGGGAAAAAAAAGCATCTGAAAGCTTTCCTTCAAACAATCTTTCCACATTTTTGTGTGTATATATGTTTCAGATTTTTTTAGTACCTACTCTTTGTTCCAATTCAGAAATATTTCATGAGAATGTCACCATTAAAGGTTCTGTCCTGTTGCTTGCAGTTTGTGTGCTTGAAAAAGCTGTTGACATGTCAGGTGGAATCCTCTGGGAAGAAGAGACTCTTAACAAGGGGGGAACAGTGGCATCTCTAGGACAGAGAGCATAATGTTCTTAAGCCTGCAGAGTGTGGTAAAGATCACACCACAGCTGGGTGTTCCATGGGCATTGGAAGATAAGCTTCCTACAGGCTGGAGAACACTGCAACTTGGAAAGCCCTTGAGGTGAATTTTCGTGGAAGCAAAGAACTCTACCCCAAAAGATGTACTGAGTGGAGAAGAGCGGGCGTTATTTTTATAAAAACTGTGTAATAGCATAGATGTGTTTGAGGTGTTGGACTTCTGTTTAAATTTTGAGAAGTTCTTGGGCTAATAGTTCAGTTGAAAAGCCTTTTTGTGTGTTGTCCTGAGTAGCTCAGTAGAAGGCAGGAGATCTGGGCAGATCTGCCTCCAAGCTCTGGCTGACTGGCAGTACCAAAACACACTTGTCTTAATACATTAACACCTCATAGTTTTGTTGGGGTTTTGTTTTGGCGTTTTTTTGGTGACACCTTGCCTTAAGACTCCCTTCACAGACTGGAGGCACAGCTTACCGATGATATTCAATAAAGAGGAAACTGTGAGGCTTCTCCTGTTTTCCAGATGTGCAAGGTACGAGATAGACAGAAAGAGTCACTTTTGTGAAGAAGCAAAGTCCAGCTTACTGTCAAATACATGAAATTCTGGCAGTCTAAATGTATGGCTCTAAAATGTTGCAGAATTTCAACGAGAGATTTTGTGTGAGGGGGTTTTTTATTTGTTTCAATCTGATTATAAAAACCCAACGTGATAAACTTCCATTTTATTTTAAATGATGGTACTGATTTTTACTGAAAAAAACCTGTTCAAAACCGCACTAAAATAGGTTGGAGTCATGTTAACCAAGAGATTCAGGGTTTGGTGAGGGTAAACTCCAGCTGCAGATATTTGGGCTTTACTGTATATAGTTTTAGATACCAAGGCTGACATCTGCTTTTCACAGACTTCACTGCCATCAATGTGAAACGAGTTCCTGGTCAGATAAGCAGACCAGTGTTCTAACTGGCACCACTGGCCACCTGAGTTACATGAGAAACACACTTCTTTAACACCTGAATAAGCAGGGTGAGTTTCAAGAATAAAACTTGATACCTTAATGACAAGGTGACAGTGATTTGTACAACTGAATATGTGGGCCATTCATAAAGCTCTGTTTTCCCCATTTACATGCACATCTGACTGGAAAACAGACCTTGCTGTTGTTGAAATGATTGAAAATGATTGGTTATAATGAAATCAGGGAAGTATTTCTGGATATTTTGAAATGGAATACTAGTATGTAATATTTAATTTGTATTTATTTTTATTATATATATATAATATTTTTATATTATATCTAATTTCATTTAACGTTTACTACATACATAATACTGCAGGTTTAGGTCAAATTCAAGGATATCCTGCTAAGCTGTACTATGTTTTCATGGTTCCTGCACAAAACAGCTAACTAAATACAAATCAGGGGTCTCTTTCTTATTGTAATTGGTATTAATTAACTAATTTGTAAACATTGTGATAGAGACAGGTTATGGAAGAAAGTGTGTCTGGTGGCTCTTGTTGGGAAGGACAGCCCTGTGTGAGGGATGGTGTGAAAGATGATCTTGGAAACTGTGGGTTAACACATTTTATTTTGGCAAAAGTACTTGTCTGTGCCTGTGTGGGGACACACACCATACTGGGAATAGTTTCATATTCAGGAATAAGCACTTATGTGTCCTTCTTGCTTCCCATGCCTCTTGTCCCTTAAGAAAATGAATAAAGAGTGTGTGGAAGATTTCTTAATCTAGCATTGCAAAAAGCCAGTGTTACATAAGGCTTTTAACATCAGATGTTTATTAGGATTTGTTAGAATTACACATGACTTTTGCATGAGAACTTCATTCTCCCAAGTCTGTCCATTTGTCTGAAGAGCAAATAAGTGATAAAAAAACCCCCTTATCTTCAGGTATGGATGCAGGATATACTAACATTTTGCAATGTATAAGAGGTGAATGTGAGAGGGAAAGCTGGCTTCAAAACACTAATATTAGAAAGCATCCATCCCATTTTTCAAGGCCTGGGCTCATTGGCTTGATACCATGAAAAACTAATGTTTTACAGCTGTCTTTACAACAGAGCTTTGCATAGCCAGTGACAAACTAACAAACTTGCTGTGGTATTTCATAAATTACTGCATGGCTATGGTAGCTAGCTTTTCACTTCCAAAAATCTTGGTTAAACAGCATCAAACCGAGTAGCCTCCCACACATGTAACCCAGAACTTCCAGACTAGGAGCTTTAATATTTCAAGTCCTAAAGATGTTTTTCCACTTCACAGATTTGGTGGCAACTAGAGACATGCAGATGTTAGCCTTGTCTTCACTGCTGAGTGGAGTTCTAAACCAGCTGGCTGCTACAGGGCTTCAGGAGTACTTGTCTTCTAGTGGGCCATTTTACCAAAGTATAGAGCAGACTGGACTCTCCAGCTTAGGGAAGACACTGTTTTGGTGGCAATGGTAATTATCATGGCTTTTTAAAAGTAGGATGAGTGCCAGATTTCTGTTAACTCAGTGTTTTGGATTTGGGGTAGTTCTTTTATTGTTTCTTCCTTCCTTAAAGATACCTTCCTGTAGTACCTTACAAAGCTCCAACAGAACTTCTGTATGTTTTGTAAGAAATCTGTTGCTCCTGGGACAGACTTATCTCATCCTCATTATTATTATTTAGTCTTTGTATCCAGGTCTTACTCCCTTTCTTTCTGCAAGTCTTTCTTTCTTGAATGGATTGCTCAGGTCAGTGTGTAGTTGCTTTGAGAATATTTAATGCAAAAAACATTGTGATTTGTCTTTAAATGCAAAACAGATAGAACTTTGGAATTAGTCCATTTAAGAGTAGAAGGAACTGTCCGGGTGAAAACTATTTCTGTGATCATCTCCTCACTTCTTCTTTCCTTCAGGACAAAGCTGTTTTAATTAGCTGAGGTGAATTGCTAGAAATACTTTACAAATAGTACATACTAGTGTAAGAAATTGTATTTAGATTGAATGTTTCTTACTCCATGGAGGTTACAGTTCAGAAAGGGCGCAAGTATTTTCATACTTACGCAATTTTGCTGCTTAATTTTGTAGACAAGATTAACCGTGATATTTCAAAAGCTTTTCATTCATACTAAAATACTGTCAAGAAAGTAACTTAAGTAATATTTTTTTTAAGTTTAAGCATGCCAATTTCCCTCATTTTTTTGTGTGATTTCAGTGGTTTGATGTGATTTAGGAGTGCTTTCTT